>CM074434.1:42827268-42884768 GCA_037101425.1 Elopichthys bambusa | reverse complement strand
GTCAATGCAGGTAGATCAAAGCACTGTTGAATATCAAATATCAAGTGTCCCCGACTAAGCAAGCCAAAGGCAACAGCAGCAAGGAACCCAAACTCCAACAGGTGACATCAGGTGGCAAACAGGTGTTAAAATGGAGAAAAAAAACCTTGGGAGAAACCAGGCTTAGTCGGGGGGCCAGTTCTCCTCTGGCAAACAGTGCTTTGTTGCGACTCAGGTTGCTATCATAAGTCAGATACGATCGCAACATTCAAAGTATTTAATTCAGTTCCATCCAGCTGAGGATCATATTCATCACACCGGTATGGACGGTTGTTGAGGAGATGCGCCACTGGTTGTCATGTTGATGAGGCCTTCACAGTGGATGATCTAGTTGACTCAATCTCTGCTGATACTTCAGGGCTGCGTTGTGGTAGTGTCAAGGCGCAGGTCCTTGATCTCACCTGGATGCAGCCCGGATCCGGTTGACTACGGTAAACCTCGGGATAAACAGAAAGACTAATATTAGCGTAGATGCCATTCTTCTTCTGATGTAACAAGTACATCTGGTGTTATAGGAAGTGTTCCCGGTTCCGGCTGACCTAATTTATGCAGCCTAATAATCCTTTAACGGATTTGAAAACAAATTGATAATGTGTTATGTGTATGCCAGGTTAAAGAGATGTTTTTTTAGTTTAGATTTAAACTGACAGAGTGTGTCTGCTTCCCGAACAATGCTAGGAAGACTGTTCCAGAGTTTAGGTGCCAAATAGGAGAAGGATCTACCGCCTGCAGTTGATTTTGATATTCTAGGTATTATTAGCTGGCCTGAATTCTGAGATCGTAATAGACGCGAAGGACTATAATGCATTAAGAGCTCGCTCAGGTACTGGGGAGCTAAACCATTTAGTGCTTTGTAGGTAATTAGCAAGATTTTAAAATCTATACGATGTTTAACAGGAAGCCAATGCAGTGTTGACAGAACTGGGCTAATATGGTCATATTTCCTAGTTCTAGTAAGAACTCTAGCTGCTGCATTTTGTACGAGCTGTAGTTTATTTATCAGGCGAGCAGAACAACCACCTAGTAGAGCGTTACAGTAATCTAGCCTTGAGGTCATGAACGCATGAACTAACTGTTCTGCATTTGTCATCGAGAGCATATGTCGTAATTTAGATATATTTTTAAGATGGAAGAATGCGGTTTTACAGATGCTAGAAACATGGCCTTCAAATGAAAGATTGGTATCAAAGAGCACACCCAGGTTCCTAACTGACGACGAAGACTTAACAGAGCAGCCAAGACAGTATTCTAGGTTATTACGCGAGGAAGTTTTTGGTCCAAAAATTAGAATATCTGTTTTTTCTGAATTTAGTAATAGGAAATTACTGGTCATCCAATTTTTTATATCAGCTATGCATTCCGTTAATTTTGTGAATTGGTAAGTTTCGTCAGGACGCGAAGAAATATAGAGCTGAGTATCATCAGCGTAACAGTGAAAACTAACGCCATGCTTCCTGATGATATCTCCTAAGGGTAGCATGTACAGAGTGAAAAGCAACGGTCCTAGTACTGAGCCTTGGGGTACTCTTGACACTTGACAATTGATATTTGATATTCAACAGTGCTTTGATCTACCTGCATTGACACTATTCTTTAAGAGCTGCTGTGCAGCCAAAATAATGTACCAGTTATCACTGTAAAGCTGCTTTGACACAATCTACATTGTAATAAGCGCTATATAAATAAAGGTGACTTGACTTCTCCATATTCAACTTGTGATCGATATGACCTCTCTTCATTTACTTCTACAAACTGATAACGGTCAGATAAGTATGATTTGAACCATGACAATGCAATTCCACTAATGCCAACATTATTTTCGAGTCTATTTAAAAGAATATTGTGATCAATAGTGTCAAATGCAGCACTAAGATCCATTAACACTAATAGAGAGATACAACCCCGATCTGATGATAAGAGCAAATCATTAGTAACTAATGAGAGCAATTTCAGTACTATGGTACGGTCTAAATCCTGACTGGAAATCCTCATAGATACTATTTCTTTCTAAAAAGGAACATAGTTGTGATGAAACTGCCTTTTCAAGTATTTTTGACAGAAAAGTGAGATTTGAGATCGGCCTGTAATTGACTAATTCTCTAGGATCAAGTTGTGGTTTTTAATAAGAGGTTTAATAATAGCCAGCTTAAAAGTTTTTGGTACGTATCCTAGTGATAAAGATGAATTAACGATTTTAATAAGAGGATCTATGACCTCTGGAAGCATCTCTTTCAATAGCTTAGTTGGTATAGGGTCTAACATACATGTTGTTGATTTTGATGATTTAACAAGTTCTTCCTCTCTTAAAGCAGTAAATGAATTGAATTTTTCCTCAGGGACACTACAATGCACTGTCTGACGCGATACTGTAGTAGACGGTTGCATGGTTATAATTTTTTTTCCTAATATTATCAATCTTGCAAGTAAAGAAGTTCATAAAGTCATTACTGCTGTGCTCTTTGGAAACATCAGAAGTTGAAGTTTTATTTCTTGTTAATTTAGCCACTTTATCAAATAAATACCTAGGGTTTTGTTTATTTTCTTCTAAAAGTTTTGAAAAATAGGCAGATCTAGCAGATTTTAAGGCCTTTCTGTACTCAACCATTCTCTCTCTCTCCACGAAATGCAAAATACTTCTAGTTTTGTTTTCTTCCAGCTGCGCTCCATTTTTCTGGCTGCTACTTTTAGGGCCTGAGTGTGCTCATTGTACCACGGCGTTGGATTAATTTAATGTAGTAAATGTAGTATACACGAGACTAGATAATGATCTGAGATGTCGTCACTCTGCTGCAGAATTTCAACGACATCAATATCAATTCCATACGACAATATTAGATCTAAGGTATAGTTACGACAATGAGTGGGTCCTGACACGTGTTGTCTAACACCACTAGAGTTTAGAATATCTGCAAATGCCACTCCCAATGAGTCTTTTTCATTATCTACATGGATATTAAAGTCACCAACAACAAGTACTTTATCTGCAGCTAGTACTAACTCCGATAGAAAATCAGCAAATTCTTTGATAAAGTCTGTATGGTGTCCTGGTGGCCTGTATACAGTAGCCAGCACAAATGTCAACTTACATAATGTTACGTAAAGTACCATCACTTCGAAGGAATTATATTTGAGAGACTTTTGACTAATACTATAAATATTACTATAAATTACAGCAACACCTCCCCCTTTGCCTTTCTGACGAGGATTGTGTCGATAATCGTAACCTTGAGGGCTAGACTCATTTAAAGTAATGTAATCGTCCGGTTTTAGCCAAGTTTCTGTCAAACAAAGCACATCTAGATTATTGTCTGTGATAATATCATTTACAATAAGTGATTTTGATGAAAGGGATCTAATATTTAACAACCCAAGCTTTATCATTTGTTTATCATTATTATCTCTATTTTTTATTTGTTGAACATCAATTAAATTTTTACCATTAAATGGGTTTGGAAGTTTTTTGTTTTTACTAATTCAGGGTACAGACACAGTCTCTATGTGATAATATCTAGGTGTAAGAGTTTCTATGTGTTGGGAATTATCTGACTTCTGTAACGTGAGGCAGCTAGCAGACGGTCGGTTTAGCCGGTCTGTCTGCTTCCTGACCTGGGCCCCAGTTTGTCATGTTTCAGCTCTAAGACTATGTGCCATATTACTAGAGAGAAGAGCAGCACCATCCCGAGAGGGATGAATACCATCTCTTTTCAACAGGTCAGGTCTGCCCCAAAAACTTTTCCAATTGTCTATAAAACCTATATTATTTTGCGGACACCACTTAAGACAGCCAGCCATTGAGTGATGATAATCTGCTATCTCATCACTCCGACGAACAGGAAGGGGACCAGAGCAAATTACTTTTTCTGACATTGTACTTGTGAGTTCACACACCTCTTTAATGTTAATTTTAGTGATCTCCGACTGGCGAAGTCGAACATCATTAGTGCCGACGTGAATAATCATTTTAGAGTATTTACGATTAGCATTAGCCAGCACTTTTAAATTTGCTTTGATGTCGGGCGCTCTGGCTCCCGGCAAACATCTGACTATGGTGGCTGGTGTCTCTATTTTCACGTTCCGTGTAATAGAATCGCCAATAACTAGGGCACTTTCAACCTGTTTGATGTTCTTATTGGAACAGAAGAGTGGTGTTTTCCGCCGCTAGGCCGCCTCACCGTTACCCAAGTGCCCTGCTGCACGGGCTCTACAGCCGGAACCGAACAATGTACGGAGTTCACTAAGCTAATCGCATCCAAAACAGTATCTGAAGCCCTTGCGTTCTTACTATCCTCGATTAAAGTTTGGATGCGTGTCTCTAATTCTGAGATTCTCTCTGTCAGCCTGACTATTTCCCTACATTTATGACATGTAAATCCCTCGTCGCTGACAGAGAGAGCTATACTGAACATGTGACAAATGGAACAGGTGACAATGCTAGGAGAGGATGACATGACTATGAGGAACGATAGTAATTCGGAGATTTAAAACAGTTATACGGATTAACAGACACAAACTACTAAGCAGCGAGGTAGACAGGAGCAATAGATCTAACCGGAGTGTGTGTGAGGAATTTAATCTAACCAATGTCAAAAACAAAGAATAAAGCAGAACGAAGCAATCATATACAACGGAGAACTAGATAAATACTGTCTTTTATTGACTTGCAGATGTGCAACAATACAGTCATTTACAAAATTATTTCATCAGAACACCACAAAAACACTTCACTGCTGTGGTTTAGTATAAAGCATAAAGGTATCAGGCATAGGTAGAGTAAGACCTGGTTGTTTATACATGCAGAGAATTCAATTAGTCTGTTTCTGTGGAGTCCGTATTGCTGAATATCTTGCAGTGCATATAGGCGAGTTTCTCGGCAAGGGAACGTCGCAGCAAGGGAAACCATTCCCAGTGCGGCAACTCTACAATTCTGTATCCGATTAGTGGGAGTTGCCTCCGCTTCAGCGCATGTAATCCAAGCAGCTTCTCAGTCCTGTAGCAATAATGATTCCTATTAGTTACCTGAACAGCAAGTCTCTGAATAGATGGTTTGGAATCATCCGAGCGAGATGAGTGCTTCCCAGATTTGGTCAACCTCATCAGAAGATTGTCCGTCAAATCGACACCAACACTGAGAATGCTTTCTCTCACATGAACCTGTTTAACAGCTGGCTTTTGGATTAACTTGTTGGACGGCTTCTGGATTAACTTGTTGGACGGCTTCTGGAAATTAGATAGTTGAGCTACTAGGTCGTCAGTTATGGTTACTTCAGTGAGTGTTTGTTCCAAGTTTTGAGAGGGGAGATTTTGGTGACAAGCTCCGGGGGACACAGGAACAGGTTGGTTGTTTTGGTCTAAGTGCACTTCTAGGTCAATAGAGCGCAAATGCGGAAGTAGCATGTGTTTGCGTACAAACATCTTTCCACCTAGAAGTTTATGCAACACAGCTTCAGCCTCAAGCACCTCAGGCTTCATGCAGACATCTAATTGAACAAAACCCCTGAGTTTCTCAATTATTTCTTCCTTTATTACGTGATCGAGTCTTGGGACCGTCAACTCGGGTAACTCCAGGCCAACAGTTTCATCTAAGGTGAATAAGTCTTTCTTCAATTCAAACTTGGAACTACAAGCCTTGTTGACGAACTCTGCACTTAAAGCCACACGGAGCAAGTCTTCGGGAAAGAGACCAGCAAAAGCAAGACCGAGCAGACCTGTCAGCAGATGCTCAGGGAAATGCTCAAACTCAGACTGACATTCTCGTAAGATCTCAGTGAGACAGGGATAAAGTTTAGGACATTGGCTGGGAGAAACTCCTAATGTTCCAAAGGCCCAAAGTATCTTTGCAGCATCTTTACTCCTATACTGACTGGCCACACTGGGAAGTTGTTCAGCCACAGCCAGGAGAATGCGCTCATCCCAGTAGTGCACAGCAGAGCAAGCCAAGACTACGTGCATAAGGCCTTGAACCTCCATCCGCGAAGCCCGTCGAGGCACCTCCGATCGCATGGCCTCCAACCACGGAAGATGGTCAAGATAGCCAAATCGGATAAACTTCATCACAGTGACAATCCCGAAATCACTCATATCCTTGACTACAGCAACCGCCCTGTCCACAAGCCGGCGCGCCGCTCTTTCGGACAGGGTCATCTGCGATTTGAAGAGGCCTAAGCAAATGGCGGCCAGTTCTTCAGGCATGAACTGTTCCAAATAACACATAAGTAACGACTCAACAGGTTGAATGAGGGCATCCGGACATGTCCTTCCTTCTCCAATAATGTACAAGAGCTGAACCAGCTCTGGAACACCCAGCTGGTTGAAGTTTTGAATCACGTTGTCAAAGAGCTTCTTGAGGTACAGAGGAACAGGTCGTTTGAGGCATCGCCACAAGTCGGCAGTGAGCAGCAACTGGTGAAGCTCCATTTCACTTGCTCTCCAGCAGAACTCAGTTTCCAACGATGTCAGCATGCTATATGTTCGAGGCAATTTAAAGTTCACAAAGGACCTCAGCACGTCTAATAACTGTGGCAGCGTGAATTCTGGCAGGATCTTGGAGCTATACCACAGGAGCATGTTGAACCGCGTGTCTTTCCTCACATCCTCGATGTGTTCATGGGGAATCTGGCTGAGTTTGTAGAAGAAACTAGTTGCGTCTGAAGGTCCCATGTTGCTTTTTAGGACCGTGACTTCTTCAAGGACTAGCAATGCTGTGTTGAGGTCTAAAGTGGATGAGCGTTGGGAGACGTCATGCGTTATGTTGTGGTATTCAGGCCGACATTTGTGAAAGGCTCGTGGGTCACTGCTGACACGTGGCTTTTTGGTGGCTATTCTGGTTGATTCAGCGCTGTTTAACAGCATATTCTTGGTGCTGGAGAGCTGTTGTGAGGAGCCAATATGGTACAGGTTGCACTGGTGGAAAGCTGTGTTTAACGGTAGACTATAGGACAGTCCTTCTGTTTCTAAGCGGCCAGTGGTAGAGGATTGTGCCGTTGGTGTCTGGTAGTAAGCCGTGGGCTTGTACACCAGTGTGCTTTCTGTTTCTTCTTCTTCTTCTTTCTTTTTCTCTCCACTTTTCAATTTTGATGACAAATATTGGGCTCTAAAGATGGAGACGCGCTGTACATAGGCATAAAGACGAGGCTTTGCCACATGATGAAACAGCACCATTGCAGACATCAACAGCAGACACTGGAAAAGATCGTAAAAAAAGAGTTTTATGTTTAAATTTGAAGATCAAGTGTTGGAGAAGAATGTGTCAGTTATATAAACATTTGAAATTCAAGGTAAGTATGATTGTGTTAAATCATTAAAGTCGGCATGAAGTTGAAAAGAAGAAGTCATGAAGAGACTCTGTTATCTTTTTCTTATTCACATCTTTATTATTTAAATTAATATTTGCTAAGATATGCTTTTCCAAGCAAATTCTGGAGGAAAAAAAAAAAAAAAGAAAGAAAAAAAGAAAGAAATGAAATGTTTACAAAAAAACCCTCGCACTCATATCTCAAGAACTGATAGAGAAAAGGGAAAAGACATCGGACTCTTGAATGTATGATTTTACTGCAATATAGTCGGTTTTAAGATTCATATATGTATATTATATTCCTATATTAATAGTTTGAAAAATAAAAGCTGACATGTCAGTCTCATTACTTCACAAAAGTATTCACACGCATTAGCTCGGTATATTTGGATAGAATAGTTCTGTACACATAAGGAACAGTGATATTTACATGCAGTCGACTGTCTTTGTCTCTACCAAGAACACAGCAGGACACAACAGAAGCACATAGCAGCAAATGTGGCCAAAGACAGCAGAGGTGTGGCGTCCATCTAAAGCTTTGTCCGGTACGTTTCTCCTAACACCTAGTGTCATAAAGCTGCGTGGATCTGGGATGATTATCTCAAACATGGCGTCACTGTAGTGATGATAGAAAAAAAGAGGCACGAGCATTGGGAAAAGCACTGGGAGAGACACTTCCACTTCGATCTTTCTATTGCATTTCTATAGCGATACGCTGAGGGAAATATATAACTTTAGGAAAATGTTTGTGCTTGTTTCTGCTCCGATTCGCTTCATTCCAGCACGCACACACCAGATGCATTTCATAGAGGGAATCATAAAAAACATCTAGCTGAACAGCTGAACAGGCATAGTTGTGCTTGGAGTCAATAGTTTTATTTGTGATAATAATGCAATCATGCCAAATTGTGTGGACATAATTCTTGGCCAGGCTTAAAATATTTTCCTCATATTTTGATGGTTTAATCAAACTTGTAGGGTCTAATAACTAATAAAACATTCCCCTCCGGACATCACTTTGGGCCACTATACTGTATATCTAATATTTTGATTAAAGATTATGAAAGTGCATTAATTTAAAAAAAAAAAAAAAAAAAAGAGTAACGTGCACAGTGCATGGATACATAATTTATAATAAACACTGCAATATTCCATGAAAAATAAGAATCAGTCGTTGTTCACTTTAATTTTAATGTCATGGTAATTTTACATTTGGGTCTGTGAATGCTTTTAATATAAGACTTAAAATATAAGAAAAATGATATTTTGTCACTTTTGAGATTGATAGCATTCACTATCAATAGCATTCACGACCATTTAAAGGAAAAGATCAGAATTTTCACTATTAGTTTTAATGTAGTGAAAACTGAAACGACACCAAAGAGATCATAAACGGACCAAAAATCCGTGACAACAAATTTTCTATTTCGTTTCGTCAAACAAGAATTGATCCCCAGTTGTTACAACTAAAATGCACATGGATTTTCGCGAAAATAAAGGCTGTTTATGATCTGCATCATCAAAATCAAAAGTGAGATGACTAAAGCCTTATTTCCGTGTGGCGAAACGTCTTTACTCAATCATACATTACTGCACGTCCTTCACAGCAGCGAAACTCATTCAGTGACATTCATCTGTTAAATAACACACTGAACACAACATATACTGAGCGCAAATTACTGTAAAAATGATAAATGTACCTTCAGCGCGTGTGGTCTTCAAGTGGAGAATTTATTTTATAAGGATATATCGCAAAAACACTCACTCGTCCGTTGAATCCACATTCACAGCATGCGCATGTGTAGCGGTACGGAGGCTGGTAGGAGACAAAAATGAAACGCGAAATCGCATAATAAAAGTATGTCCGAATTCACAGTACTCATAAGAGTAGGCAAAAGTGCCCGGTGATAATAATCCGAAAGCAGTATTTAAGAAACATTATAATATATATGTATGTATATATATATGTGTGTGTGTGTATACATTTATTAATTTAAGATAATTTTACAGTGTTAACAGTAATTGTACAACAACCAAATTTGGCAGAAACCATTGTAAATATTTAGTCGAAAAGAAGAAGTCATGAAGAGACACTGTTATCTTTTTCTTATTCACATCTTTATTATTTAAATTAATATTTGCCAAGATATGCTTTTCCGAGCAAATTCTGGAGGAAAAAAAAAAAAAAAAGAAAAAAAAAAGAGAGAAAGAAATGAAATGTTTACAAAAAACCCTCGCACTCATATCTCAAGAACTGATAGAGAAAAGGGAAAAGACATCGGACTCTTGAATGTATGACTTTACTGTAATATAGTCGATCAAAGGTTTTAAGATTCATATATGTATATTATATTCCTATATTAATAGTTTGAAAAATAAAAGCTGACATGTCAGTCTCATTACTTCACAAAAGTATTCACACGCATTAGCTCGGTATATTTGGATAGAATAGTTCTGTACACATAAGGAACAGTGATATTTACATGCAGTCGACTGTCTTTGTCTCTACCAAGAACACAGCAGGACACAACAGAAGCACATAGCAGCAAATGTGGCCAAAGACAGCAGAGGTGTGGCGTCCATCTAAAGCTTTGTCCGGTACGTTTCTCCTAACACCTAGTGTCATAAAGCTGCGTGGATCTGGGATGATTATCTCAAACATGGCGTCACTGTAGTGATGATAGAAAAAAAGAGGCACGAGCATTGGGAAAAGCACTGGGAGAGACACTTCCACTTCGATCTTTCTATTGCATTTCTATAGCGATACGCTGAGGGAAATATATAACTTTAGGAAAATGTTTGTGCTTGTTTCTGCTCCGATTCGCTTCATTCCAGCACGCACACACCAGACGCATTTCATAGAGGGAATCTGGCGTGTTACTGCTGCGATATGATGTCAAAATATATTAAAGAAATATCTGTGAACCAGCATGGCGTAAGTCAATGGTTTCAATGGGATAATTTCTATAGCTTACAAGTGACATTTACAGTTTTTTTTTTTTTTTTTTTACAATCGTTGGGACACATTTCTCAGTAATGCTTAGGTAACTTTTTCAAAACTCTTCACAGTCTATGTGGGCTAAACTGGATCATTTATCATTGCTTTGGCACAAAATACATTCAAATTCTTTTCTTAAACAAAACCACCGCCAAAACCCTACCTGCAGGCCAATACTCTTTTCAAAACTGTTAAATGTAAGTTCAAAATCTAACGTAATACAAAATTGAATAAGACAGCAATTTGCTATATTTCTACAGTAATACCTTATTAAATAAATTCCAAATCTAAAAAACATCTAGCTGAACATCTACAGGCAGGGCATAAGATTGACACTCGCCAAGCACCAAATGCGAGTAAAATTCAGTGTTCAACCCAGGGGTGCCAGGTTTTCACAACAAAACCCGCCCAATTGCTACTCATAACTAGCCCAATCACGTTTTCTGGGGTTCCCCTGGTAAAATTTGCATTCCAAGGGCTAAATATCATGTTATTTGGGGTTGCTTCAACCGACACAGAACACATCTTTGCGTCTAAAAACGCGAAGCTCAGGAATGGTTTAAAAAAAAGCGCAGCACAGAACGCGAGGGTCTCGAGATGCGCTTTTGAGACGTGATGCAATAACGGTAATAACGAACAAATAAAACAGTTGCCATGCCAAATTGCTACTGTAAACAGAAGCTTGCAACGTTTGCCCCGCCTCTGAGTTCTTCTGATTGGTCCACTGTTTTGGAACTGACATTGATGAGCAGCGCTGTGTGTAAAAGTTGAAATTCTTTTAACTTGACACAGCGTCTTCTGCAAAAGGCGCGAGCGTAACAGTCATACACGTCCGTCTGGCACATTTACATAGAAAAACAATGAAAAAGTAGCGCATAACAATATAAAAACATGTTCTGTGTGAACGGCCCTTAACAATGCAATGTTGTGAGAACATAAACAAACGTGAACGACGCTCGGGACCGTCGACGGGCCAGCACTACCTCATCACGAAAGTTTAAGTCTTGCCATTTTAAATATTAAAGCGCAAGAAGACGCGAAAGGGAACTTGGAAGTCGTATGTGCGCAAACATCTGAAGCGCGCGCCCAGAAAGCTGCATCTCAGACAGCATGCGAATACTGAATTAAGTTCTTTTTCACATTGTCCTGCGCACGAACGGACAAATTCACACATAAACAATGTCTGAAAAATGTCTGTCTCAGCGAGTGTCCTAGTAAACAGTCAGTTATGGCTTAAGTGAATGTAAACAGTAGAGAAAGACAACGTGTATCAGTATATTGGATCCGTGCATTAGTCTTAAAGTGACAGCAGCCTAATATTTCTTTTGCTGTCTGCATTTTTAATCAAACAAAGGATGAAGAAAAAATCAGTCACTGCTCATGACTGCATGACTTTTGTAACTTTAATAAGGATTAATCTGTGTTTAATTTATACAGTGAAGACTATCCAGTGTTATTTTACATTTGATTAATTTATTCAATGTCTCTGAAAACTACTGTTACTTGTCTTTAATAATGTTTTAAATGTATATTCGTTAGACTAGTAGTTTTAGCTGTGGTATTAAAATTGTAATGGAGAATTGTGAATTTTCACTGGTATCTAAAATATTGGAGTCGTAATTGCCTGTTTTTGCAAAAACAGTTTCATGGCCAGTAAATTTTCTTTAGTCACCAGCCATTGGCAAAACGTTTCATGCCCTGTATGCAGGTATTCAGGCCTGTTCACACCAAGGACGATAACTATATAGTTCTAAAAATCCTTTTAAATATTAAAGTGTCCACACCACAACTATAATAATAATGGCGCAGAGAAACGATATCGTTGGAATCACTTTGAGAACGATTTCTTCCAGCTGTTGAACGATAAAAACATTAACAGCCAATCAGAATCCATCCATTTAAAGCGGCAGACGACAAAACTGAGAATAAACAGAATGATATCGTCCGCTGGTGTGATGCTAATATATCGTTATAGTTAGCGTTGGTGTGAACAGGCATTAAGTCTTTCAGTTTCATTAATATTTATACAAAAGAGGAAACTTAGGAATAATTTTGTACTGTAATGTAAACATGGACCATGTCACATAAACTGCAGTGAACAAGAAAAAAGAAACAAAGTGTGTTGGGTGAAACCTATGCTAGTGTTATTTTGAGACAGGTATGAAGTGTTTTGCTAGTTTTAGTGCATCGTGGATGTGAAGTTAACTGCAGCTGAAAGCTGGTTAGGAGAACTTTTTGAAAACATAACCAAACTAAGTACTGATAAATGTGTCCTAGTGATTGTAAAAAGACTTTGTGACAAAAGGTGTTCTGTAAAATGCTACCACTACAAAAGCAAAACAACTTTCTCCCTCGTTAGAGCCTGTAGTCCATTAGTTATCTGGCCATGTTGGGAAAAGCATACAACGCAAACGCAAAGCATACGACTTGTGCAATTTGTATACAAGAGAGCGCACTGCACTTTTGACTTGACTATCTATTTCTAGTGTGATAACTTCTCTTTCTTGATTTGGTGCCATTTTGGCACAAAATTGTATTAAAGGTACACTATGTAAGTGGTTAAGAAACAAAAATGCATGCACTTTTTGCAGAAGAACACTGTTTTGGTTGTGCTTCGCGTTCTCTTTTTGCCAGCAGACGGAGTCCCCCCAGTAATATCGGGTCTCCTTTAGGACCCCGAGTGATCCCATGGGTTCAATGGACTTTTAATGGGTAGTATTTTTAGTGCCTGATTATAATTCCTGCAAAATCATGTTATGATTCAAATAGTTTAAAATGCCTAATAATGACCATTAATGTCTTTTAAATGACATGGATCATATAACTGAAGCTATAGGTTGTGAAATCAAGCATTTCTCGTTCTTACGTTTTTTTTAGTTAGCTTATGTACTAGCATAGCACGCATCTACCTGATTAGCCTGCTAGCTTAGCTTATATTACATTAGGTATGTTTTTTGCATCCAATATCTTATTCCAGTTTGTTTTATTATGCAATACATAGGCATTAATGCATGTTGCTTGTGCACTTAATGTAATAAACATCATACAATAGTGAAATAGGTTATAATTAGTCATGATAACTTCTGATCAGGCATTACCGCCTGGGTCCTAAAGGAGACCTGATTCCTGATGACACCGGAACAACTTTTCTCTTATTTACGGATATGACGAGACACGTGCGAGTTGACGTATGTACGCAATTTCCCGCAAAAAACATCCCGTCAGGTCTAAAATATAAGCACTTATAACAGGCTTATCATAGTGAATCAAGGATTGATGATTGATAGTGTTCATTTTGAACAAAAAAATTACATTTAACTAACGTTAACTAAAGTGTTACCAATTAAATGCATTTTTAAATGCAGTTCGTTCATCACACTGTAAATGCAAAGTCAAGTCAAGCACTTTGCATTGTGGGAAACAACATTGTGCGCAGTGCGCTCTGTTGCACAGAATACATTCTGCAGAAATAGTATGCGTAGTATGCTATACTCTGTCTAAGCTACGCTCCTCAACTACCACACAACCGACACTTCAGTCTTGACAACCCATTCAAATATTCCACACGATTTCTGTGCACTGTGCACTTACTTCAAAACATTTAAATGATCACTTCAATCTACTGCATATTACATTTTTAAAGTCAAATATTCTAAATGATACTTTCAGCAAGTATACATTGACACATATTATATATGCTCTTTTTGGAAGAATGTAAAGTCAAATATAATCTGTTTTGATTGACCCACAGTTTTTGGCTCAGCCGCTGTCCGTCTGTCTAGCAGCTTCATAAACCAAACCTCATTCAGTAGCTGTTGCTCACAACACCCGAGTCCTCAGTTCAAAGCAGGACGGTCTGAGACCGAAGCGTCAAGTGCACTAACATATTGATTTGTTTTTTTAATCTCAATCTCTCGTTCTATTTTACTCTACATTGCTCAAAACATAGAAAAGGGCAAAAACAACATTCAGGTGATACAGTACGTTCTGAGTTGAAATGAATACACGTCCTCCGCCGCTGCTTTGGGCAATAGAGCAGGAGGGTTGAGCTCTCCTCTGTCCCGCACTCCAAACATACTGCATACAAGTACGCCAAAGCAAATGCAAACAAGCTCGTCGCTTTCTGAAATGTGCCAAAATGCAATTCATAACACAACGCTCAATGCATTCTGAGTTAGTTATTTATATCTAGCTACACTACCATTCAAAAGTTTGGGGTTTTTAAAGACATGTTATTCTTTTATAAGGCTTTTATTCAGCAAGGGCGCATTAAATTGGTCAAAAGTGACCGTTTTATAATGTTCTATTTCTAACAAATGCTGTTTTTTTGAAACTCTGCAACAAAGTATCATGGTTTCTACAAAAAATAAAAACTGTTTTCAGCATTGCTAATAATCATAAATGTTTCTTGAGCAGCAAATCAGCATATTAGAATGATTTCTGAAGAATCATGTGACACTGAAGATGCTCTGATTTCAAGAATAAATTACTTTTTAACATTTTACAAAAGAGAACAGTTATTTTAAATTAATTAATTAATATCTCCTCCCCCATGGGTGGACACGCCCCTTACTGCTGATTGGCTCACTCGCTTCTCCCCCATAATCAGTAGACACACCCCCTGCTGCTGATTGGCTCACTCTCTCCCCCATCATGAGTGGACACACCCCCCTGCTGCTGATTGGCTCACTCTCTCTCCCCCATCATGAGTGGACACACCCCCTACAGCTGATTGGCTCACTCTCTCCCCCATCATGAGTGGACACACCCCTTACTGCTGACTGGCTCACTCTCTCCTCCCCCATCATGAGTGGACACACCCCTTACTGCTGACTGGCTCACTCTCTCCTCCCCCATCATGAGTGGACACACCCCCTACAGCTGATTGGCTCACTCTGTCCTCCCCCATCATGAGTGGACACACCCCCCTGCTGCTGATTGGCTCACTCTGTCCTCCCCCATCATGAGTGGACAGCTGATTGGCTCACTCTCTCCTCCATCATGAGTGGACACACCCCTTACTGCTGACTGGCTCACTCTCTCCTCCCCCATCATGAGTGGACACACCCCCTACAGCTGATTGGCTCACTCTCTCCTCCATCATGAGTGGACACGCCCCCTACTGCTGATTGGCTCACTCTCTCCTCCCCCATCATGAGTGGACACGCCCCCTACAGCTGATTGGCTCACTCTCTCCTCCATCATGAGTGGACACGCCCCCTACTGCTGACTAGCTCTCTCTCCTCCCCAATCATGAGTGCACACGCCCCCTACTGCTGATTGGCTCACTCTCTCCCCTCCCTCATCATGAGTGAATAAATTACATTCTTAACATATTTTACAAAAGAGAACAGCTATTTTAAATTGTAATAATATTCCACAATTTTTACTGTATTTTTGATCAAATAAATGCAGCCTTGGTGAGTATAAGAGACAATGCAAAATCTTACCAACCCCAAATTTTTTGAACGCTAGCATATCTGGCTCATTAGTTATGCACATCTTTGTACTTGTGTAGAGTATGTTTCTGGCCTTCCGGTCCAATAAACAAACGGCATAAACACTCTCGAGACTGGCACTAGGATTTGGTCCTAAAACGTGACGGTGTGTTGCATCTAAGCACCATGCGAGATCTCGTCTCGTAACTCTTGTTTTGATTGTTTGAATGCCGCAGAGCACAGAAGATGCTGATAACAAGAATATTCTTCGATATAAGATGGTGATTTATTAATAGCCTGAACCCTCACGCCAGTAAAAAGAGAGTCTGAATTGTTTACGCCTGTTCCCCCTTAAACCCCTGAGTGCTAAGTTTCCTCTTGGCTACTGACTTGCGGCCAGCTCATCTGCACTAACCAGCCCTCGACCAGCTGATAAGGCTCATAACTACCTGCCCTCAACCCAAACACCCGCCCTAGACAAGCAGGGCATCCTTGGACAGTCCTCGGAAGCGGTTTAGTTTTTGGATTGTACTGAATGCTATTGTAATCGGGGCTTTACGGGTTTTAGTCAGATCTCTGTCGACTCAATCCTCTCCAACCGGGTCGGAACCGGCCACGGTGGGGCGAGTTGGTGCAGCTCTGGCAGCTTCTTCTCCTCCACCGGCGGGGTCGGAGAGGTGAGCGATATGGACACGGAAACGGGCGCTTCCGGCAAGGCCAGAGCTGGCGTGGACATCTGGGCTCCCAGCTTGTCCACACGCTCCTCCAGTGCCTGGTTCTTCTGCAGCATCTCCACGTAGCTGAGCTGCAGCTGTGCCTGGTACTTCAGCACACGCTCTTTTTCGTCCTGCCAGGTTTGGCGCTCCTGGGCGAAAGTGAGCGCTTGTCGCTCACGCTGCTGCCGCTCCAGACGCAGCTCGCCCTGCAGACGTTCCAACTGCCGCCGCAGGTCACCCGACTCCTGCCACTGGACCTTGGAGTCGTCGCTCTGCAGCGTGAGCAGGCGGTCGGGCGCCGGGAGGGCCGGGAGGGACGTGGGCGTCTCCGGCGGGGACAAAAGATGCTCTCGGCTCCGGGACGCCACCAGCTGCCCCATATCAGACAGGCTGGGCTCACTGGCACGACTGGAGCTGCTGCTGAGTTCACTGAGGGCCTTTTTCAGACGTGTGACCTCCGTCTCAAACGCACTTAGCTTGTCCCGCAGCACTGTGACCTGTAGAAAAGATCAAATATATAAACAACATATCAAGTAGGGCTGCACGATTTGGGGAAAATATCTATTTGTGATGTTTCTGATAAAAATAGCAATTGTTGAACACTTGATATTTGAAATCAACCCAAACGCACACCTCCCTTCATTGCTCTGCCCTCAAATGCACGAACACGCAATGCAAGAGTGGAATGAACGACAAGGAAGAACAAAAAAATGAACATACAGTACACAAGAGTATAGACAAACAAGTTCAAGCTCGGCATCTGTCTCTCCAGCACTGGAAAGCTTTTCTAATATTAACACGGGTCCTAAAGCTCTTGCCTTATCATAACCCTTCTGATTTTCCTCTGAGCTTTTCTTTTTTGTAATGTCTCTCAGCCATCTCTTTCTACAGTCTTTCTTCAAATCTCCCTCTTGCTCACTCTCTCTCCTTTCTTATCACGAATGGACACACCCCCTACTGCTGACTGACACGCCCTCTACCCATACGCCCCCTACTGCTGATTGGCTCACCCCCCCCCCCCCCCCCCAATGAGTGGACACACCCCCTACTGTTGATTGGCTCACTCTCTCTCCTCCCCCATCATGAGAAGACACGCCCTCTACTCATACGCCCCCTACTGCTGATTGGCTCACTCTCTCCCCCCCCCAATGAGTGGACACACCCCCTACTGTTGATTGGCTCACTCTCTCTCCTCCCCCATCATGAGAAGACACGCCCTCTACTCATACGCCCCCTACTGCTGATTGGCTCACTCTCTCTCCCCCCCAATGAGTGGACACACCCCCTACTGTTGATTGGCTCACTCTCTCTCCTCCCCCATCATGAGAAGACACGCCCTCTACTCATACGCCCCCTACTGCTGATTGGCTCACTCTCTCTCCCCCCCAATGAGTGGACACACCCCCTACTGTTGATTGGCTCACTCTCTCTCCTCCCCCATCATGAGAGGACACGCCCTCTACCCATACGCCCCCTACTGCTGATTGGCTCACTCTCTCTCCCCCCCAATGAGTGGACACACCCCCTACTGTTGATTGGCTCACTCTCTCTCCTCCCCCATCATGAGAGGACACGCCCTCTACCCATATGCCCCCTACTGTTGATTGGCTCACTCTCTCTCCTCCCCCATCATGAGAGGACACGCCCTCTACTCATACGCCCCCTACTGCTGATTGGCTCACTCTCTCTCCCCCTCAATGAGTGGACACACCCCCTACTGTTGATTGGCTCACTCTCTCTCCTCCCCCATCATGAGAGGACACGCCCTCTACCCATACGCCCCCTACTGCTGATTGGCTCACTCTCTCTCCCCCCCAATGAGTGGACACACCCCCTACTGTTGATTGGCTCACTCTCTCTCCTCCCCCATCACGAGAGGACACGCCCTCTACTCATACGCCCCCTACTGCTGATTGGCTCACTCTTATTTCATATTCAGTTCAGACTGCAGACTTGCATAAAACCATATCCTTCTCTATTCTCACACCACATCTCAGCCACTGACAGAGAAACGCGGAGCCGCAGCATCTGTACCTCTGCCAGCATGGTCTGCAGTTCGGCCTCGCAGCGCTCCAGCTCCAGGGTCTTGGTGCAGAAGGACTCTTTGAGGCTGATCTCAGCCTCCTCTCTCTCTCTCAGCTGACCGTTGAGATCTTTCAGCTGGCCTCGCAGTGCCACCATCTCTCCGGCGCGTTGCGTCACCTCACCCTGACTCTCCCGCAGCTGCTGCTTCAGCAGAGAGATCTCGCCCGCCTTCTGACACACCTGCAGACAGACAAGTATATACTTCTGTGCTGTCTGAGCCGGGGCTGTTTCTGGGGGTTAGTGGTACAGTAAAAGACACCCTAGAAAAGGCGCTGATCTCCCATTATTTACATCAAATGTCTCAAAATAATTTTTGCAAGCAAGCTAATGAAACGATACTCTAAATAAGAAACTAAAACTGCCAGTAGGTGGCGGTAAATGTCTAAATGAGTAAGTCATTGTGTCATTTATTTGATTTGTTCGAATAATGTCATTGAATCACTGGTTTGAATATTTTTGTGACTTCAGAAGAGACTGACTGACCTCCCACTTGGTCTCCTCCAGTCTGGGCAGGATATCGGCCTGCTCCTTCCTGAAGTCCAAGCACTTCTTCTCCAGCTCTTCTCTCTGAGCGAGCAGCAGCGTCATCTCGTCCTGCAGCCGGCGTTTGTCCTGCTGCAGGCGGCTGATCTGGGCCTGCAGGGCCTGCTGGGAGCGCTGGGCCCGTCGGGTCACCTGCTGCAGCCGCCCGGCATAGTTCTGCCTCAGATCCTCCATCTCACGCTCCCACACGCGCTGCTTCTCCTCGAACACCTGCACGATGGCAGCCTCGCTCTGGTCCAGGTTACGTCGCATGTGAATCACCTGTAAGGAGGGCGGGACGGCCGAAACACACCAAAACACAGTCTTCACGCGTAATTTCAGGCATTGCTGCATTCTCAAGTGTCATGTGTCAGATATTGCAATTCATAATAATAACCATAAGAATAGCTGTTTTATTAATAATCAAACAATATTACCCTGCTAAACAAAAGGGCCTTTCCAGGTAAAAATGTTCCATTCATGATTAGTGAAACTTACTTTGACTTACTTTCACACTTTTGTTTGGGAGCAGGTCTGATATGAAGGCAATTCAAAAGTCATATGCAATTAAGAGATAAGAAATATTCAATGGTCTGTGCAAAAGTAAATCCTTTTTTAATGAATAATATTAAATAAAAAAAAAACAATGGGGCACGCAAAATAAAATAAAATAAAATAAATAATCCAATGGTGTAAACGAATTCAATAAAAAAAAAAACATAAATAAATAAAAATATCCAATGGAGTATACAATTAAAATAAATTAAATAATTAAATAAAATATCCAATGGTGTATGCAAAAGTGAAATAAATAAATAAATATCGAATGGTGTATACAAATTAAAGAAAATAAATAAATAAGTAAATAAATATCCAATGTATATGTAAAATTAAATAAATAAATTAATTACATTAAATATCCACTGGTGTATACAAAATTAAAATAAATAAATAAATAAAATATCCAATATGTATGTAAAATTATATACATAAATTAATTTAATTAAATATCCACTGGTGTATGCAAAATTAAAGAAAGAAAATAAATAAATAATTAAATTAATAAGTAAATAAAATATCCAATGTGTATGTAAAATTAAATACATAAATCCATAAATAAAATTCTAAAGGTGCATGTAAAAATTAAAGAAAAGCAAACACTATCTTTCAATTCTACATTAAAATTTCAAGTTTTGTAATCTTGATTTTTGTCATTGATTATAAACTGTTTCTAGTGTTGACAAAGGCATTTTAAAAACAGTATATTAATAAGTTTTGGCAGACACTTTCATTCAAAACTTGCCATTTAGCCTCTGTACCGTGGTTCAGAACAACACAACACTGTTGACTAGTAATCATATCATGCTAATATATTGACTAATAATATATTATATATAATATAGTTCTGTCACCTTACTTACTTCTTGTTCTCTCTCCCACAGACGGTCCTCTAGGTCCTGAATAACATCGTCGGAGGACGGGGACGGTCGCAGGGGCGCAGGAGCGTCGCTCAGGTGACTGAGGCGCTGGTACGAGGACGAACTCTTGCCTGAGGAGGAGCGGCCGCTGTCGGAGGCGCTGAGGCCATTCTGGTAGCCCGGCTTATCCAGCTTGTCCAGGGCGACGGTGCCCAGCCGGTTGATGTGGCTGGTGGAGGCACTGAGGGGTCCGAGCGCGGGAGGTGGCCCGTAGCTTGAGCCCGTGTAGGTGGGCAGGCTGGTCAGAGAGTTCCTCCCGGAGTCCGACAGACTGCCCTGCCCGGCCCGGCCCGCGCCTGCGTGCGTCCCTCTGCTGCCGGGACTGTCCTGGTCCCACTGCGGCCCGGACGTGTTCGGACCACCCTTGTCACCTCCGCTGCCACCGCCGCCACCGCCGCCACCACCACCTGGACCCGCGGCTGTTCCTGAGCTGGTCTGAAGCGGACACACCAGGTTCTGCATGGAGTGAAAGCTCTTGGGCACCACGGGTTTGAAGGCTGACGGACGCACCAGAGAGTCATTGGTCTAGAGAGACAAACCAAAGAAATGCAACATGGAATACACAATTAACATTTTAGTATTATTTATATTATGTTTACACTGCCAAAAATGATTCTTCCTCAGTATTTCTGTCTTGTTTTCCAGCACAAATATCTAAACATTCTTAAAGGGGATCTGTAAAGCCTCTTTCACAAGATGTAATATAAGTCTCTGGTGTCTCTGTGAAGTTTCAGCTCAAAATACCCCACAGATCATTTATTATAGCTTGTCAAATTTGCCCCTATTTGGGTGTGAGCAAAAACACGCCGTTTTTGTGTGTGTCACTTTAAATGCAAATGAGCTCTGCTTTCCAGAAGAGGGCGGAGCTTTAACAGCTCACGCTTCGGTCGCTCCACAACAACAAAGCTGGACAATCTCACGCAGCCAAAATGACGACGGTGTTCAGCCTTACATTGTTCAAACCGGAGTCGACACTGATGGAGAGACTCAGGAAGAAGTTACAACTTTTAGACGTTTCTGAATGGTTAGTGGATAAATTTATGTAGTTGCTGTGGAGTTGATTCAACTCATCCACTAGCATGTGCCGTCATGTTCATCTTTTGTGTTGAATTGAGCCTCGTTTGCCGTAAAATGACGGCATGTCAACAACACTCGACTACAACAACTCTCTAAAGCAGCCCAACATGGACCCACCCCCTTTTTTGCGTGTTCTCGGGGGCGGGGTTTATGTAAATTTTTAGGGTTAGTGATGTCACCAACCCGGGATTCTAGTCTAAAATATCTCTCTTTGCACTGAACTTTGAGTGTCGTAACTTTGCAGATGTTGTTTATGCTCAAACAGCAACATTACACACTAACTAAAGTTAAAAAAGTCAAATCATAATCAAGGACCGCTTTAAAGGATACAACATTATAGAAACTTTAGAGTAAGAAGCATGTGTGTACCTGTGCATGCTCGAGTTTTCCAGAGACGGGCAGGATGTTGGGTGGGTTGTGATTATCGGGTTTGGCTTTGCTCTTGTCCTTGTGCTGCGGTGGAGCTTGATGGCTGCCGTTCTTGTCGTTGTTCAGCACGATGTTGTTCCCGCACAAGTCCAGACTCTCTCCGCGCCGGTGTCCCTCCCTCCGCGCCCCGTTGGCGAACACCGCGTTGGTCACCAGCCTCTCGCCGTTGACCGTCTGCTGCCGGTTGCCGTTGTGTGGTGCGGCGTGATTGCGAGCATAATCCCTCTCGTCAGCCGAGACACCCTTGGTCTTGGTGCTCGGGCCGGGGATGCGGTCGGCGCTGAAGCTTCGGTCGTCCAGGCGGCGGCGGGCTGTGGCGGGAGGCGGTGCGGCCGCCAGGGGGCCATTAGGGGTGGTGCGGGTGCCAACGCTGCGCATCGTGATGGGCCGCTGACTGGAGGCCCCGCTCCCTACGCTGCCCATGCCAGGAGCCTCGAGCGCTTCACTCCGCCGCCCACAGCGCCAGCACACAGGGGCATGAAGGGGAAGTGAGCCGGGTCACACACACACACACTGCAACACAACAGACCAACAGACGTTACCTACCATTTACATGCACAGACCCCCCAATATGAGGGCCGGTAAGATTTTTGAAAGAAGTCTCTTCTGCTCTCCAAAGCGGCATTGGAAATTATTTTGTTTACATTATTATCCTTAACTATTATGTTACATTATTATGTTCACTGTATTACTGTGCTGTACTGTAGATGTAATATTTTAAATGTATTATTATTTATTTGATTTTCTTAAAATCAGTTTGTGTTATTTGTTTTATTTATTCATTCATTTAGTTCTATCTTATTTTTATCTTGTATTTATTTTAAAGACTTTAGACTTTTCCACAGACCCCAGTTTGAAAACCCCTGAACTAAAGGACGCAATATAAGTGGCTTCATTCGCAATATTGCTCATTTAAAATTGTAATATACTACATTTCAATTGCAATATAATAATTGAAATATTAAGTGCAAAATGTTGCACTTAAAAAATAAAATGTTTCTTGTATGAATTAGCACATTGCTAGCATGTGTATAGCATATTGTTAAAATGTTTTAACATGTTGTTAGCATGATTTACCAAGATAGAATTTTTTATTCATGTTAACATGATTTAACACACCGCTAGCATGTTTTAACATGTTGCTAGCATTTTTCTAACATGATTTAACACATTGCTTGTATGTTGCTAACATGATTTAACACATGGGTAACATGCTTTAGCATGTTTCTAACATGAATTAGCACACTGCTAGCATGTATTAGCACGTTGCTAGCATTATTTAACATGTTTGCTAGCATGTTTCTAGCATGAAATAACACACTGCTAGCATGTTTTAACATGTTTGCTAGCATTTTTCTAACATGAATTACCATATTGCTAGCATGTCTCTAGTATGAATTACCATATTGCTAGCATGTTTCTAGCATGCATTAGCATATTAGCATAGTCTGACTTTATATCTCGCAATTCTGATTTTATAACTCACAATTCTGACTTTATAACTCACAATTCTGACTTTATAACTCACAATTCTGACTTTATATCTCACAATTCTGACTTTATATCTCGCAATTCTGACTTTATATCTCGCAATTCTGACTTTATATCTCGCAATTCTGACTTTATATCACGCAATCCTGACTTTATATCACAATTCTGACTTTATATCTCACAATTCTGACTTTATATCACGCAATCCTGACTTTATATCTCGCAATTCTGACTTTATATCTCACAATTCTGACTTTATATCTCACAATTCTGACTTTATATCTCACAATTCTGACTTTATATCTCGCAATTCTGACTTTATATCTCACAATTCTGACTTTATATCACGCAATCCTGACTTTATATCTCACAATTCTGACTTTATATCACGCAATCCTGACTTTATATCACAATTCTGACTTTATATCTCACAATTCTGACTTTATATCACTCAATTCTGACTTTATATCACTTAATTCTGACTTTATATCTCACAATTCTGACTTTATAACTCGCAATTCTGACTTTATATCTCACAATTCTGACTTTATAACTCGCAATTCTGACTTTATATCTCACAATTCTGACTTTATAACTCGCAATTCTGACTTTATATCTCACAATTCTGACTTTATAACTCGCAATTCTGACTTTATATCTCACAATTCTGACTTTATATCACAATTCTGACTTTATATCTCACAATTCTGACTTTATATCACGCAATCCTGACTTTATATCTCACAATTCTGACTTTATATCACGCAATCCTGACTTTATATCACAATTCTGACTTTATATCTCACAATTCTGACTTTATATCACTCAATTCTGACTTTATATCACTCAATTCTGACTTTATATCTCACAATTCTGACTTTATAACTCGCAATTCTGACTTTATATCTCACAATTCTGACTTTATATCACAATTCTGACTTTATATCACAATTCTGACTTTATATCACTCAATTCTGACTTTATAACTCGCAATCCTGACTTTATATCTCACAAATCTGACTTTATATCACTCAATTCTGACTTTATAACTCGCAATTCTGACTTTATCACTCGCAATTCTGACTTTATATCTCACAATTCTGACTTTATATCTCACAATCCTGACTTTATATCTCGCAATTCTGAGAAAAAAAGTCCGAATTGTGAGATAAAAAGTAGCAATTACCTTTTTTTTTGTGGCGGAAACAAGCTTCCATATAAAATAGTGTCGCAGGCAATGAAAAGCGTAAGAACACAGCAAGATTCAACATTAAAAATAACTGCTCAGTTACTCTCATGCACATGATAGTACAATAATGGCATCATATATGGATATATCACAAGTGATTTCCATATTCATATACCATAGTAGGCTATTCACTCAACCCTACAAAGACACTGATTTTATAGAACAGTTCAACAAACAAACGTGTAATATTAAGTGATGTTCTTCGCAGTATTATCAGTATTTACTCTATCTTGCAATGAGATAATAGTTCCAACGAAAGCCACAGCAGAACTACAACACAGCGTGGTTTCGTGAACGAATCTCGAAAGTTATTGATTCAATGATTCATTCATAAATACATCCACTGTGCATAAGACTTACCGCCACCTACTGGCGGTTTTAGTATGTAACAGCATCACTTTTCATCATCATTGCACAGTTTACTATTGAACTTTTTTTTTAAAAAAAACATTATTAATGTTGTAAAGGGATTTATAAAGATGATAAATGGACTGGAAAGTCAATATAGTGGGCACATATTGTCCCCTTAATGGAAAAGGTGCAGTCTAAGTGGAAGAGAGGGGGTACGCAGAAGGATGGTGAATGCCTCAGGGGGTACTCCACTCTAAAAAGTTTGGGAACCACTGCCATAGTGCATGTCCAACATCGTTGTTTTTGTAAAAGCACACAATGTGCACATGCTGTACTATTTCATAAACTATGATAGCAATCGCATGGAGTCTTCCGTCAGCTGTAGCAGTGCAGTAGCATCACTGGTCCAGCAGAGCTTCCATTACTGGATCAGATCAGCACTGGCACGTGCCTCTACTACCCGCTCCGCCACAGTCACTCACTCACTGGCATTACATCATCGCTCACATGCTTCATACACATCTGAGTGCACTTAAATACTGTCATAATCACCCTGATACACTGTTCAATAATCACCGCATACGCGCATCGCTGCTTACTAAACACATACGATGGCACAAATGCGTAAATGTAAACATGCATCAGACACCGCAAAGAAAACACACACAAGACTGACAGTAAAAACAGGAGATGGAGGCCTGTACACAAACAGCCCTCGTGCTCAAAAAATACGCATCTTCACCTTTCGAAGCGGCTCGTGCAACCGGACATGATCTATTGACAAGCATCAGTAAACGGGCCTAGTGATGCTACTAACCAGTTACCAACAGATGCACGGATGCATTCAGTAGTCTGCGCTTATCATAACATCATAAAACGCTGTATGCCTCCATTTAACGATGGATGCAGTGGCGCTACAGCAGCATCAGCAGCACAATGGAGATCCAGCGTTCACCTGACTAAACAGCATCGCTTTCCCTCTCTCACATTACATAATGCTCATGCAAAAATGATGCATCACTGCATCCGCATCCCTCCATAACAACAGCAGCATCCAGCGCGTGTCACTCCAGCGTCTCTCCATCACTCACACATACTCACTGTCTCACCGCGGATCCGGCCGTCCGTCTGTCTGTCCGTTCGGATGCTGCTCTGCCGTTGCGAACGCGATGCGATGCGCTGACGCCCGCGACGGAGATGAAGTGCGCGCACGCGAGAAAGGGAGCGAGCGGCGCGCATCAGCTGAGAGACACACCCACCTGCGCCCCGCCCCTTTTGGACGCGGGAAGACACGCCCCCTTCCTACATATCATCAACCGATTTGTAACATCATAATATAACATCAAACTGGAGGGGCCGCAAGGGAGCGAGAGGGGTCCGTGGAAGAGTCCAGAGGAAAACTAAAGGAATAAATAAGATAAAAGATTAGAATTCTTAAATAAATTAGATTAAAACAAATAAACGAATGCATAAAAAGTTATTAATTAAATAAACTACATTTAACTGCATTATAATAGCGCGTAGAAAAAATATAAATAATAATGTAACTTAATAGAAACTAATTCTAGATTTATGATTTTGTGTGTGTGTGTGTTTATGTGGGTTAGAATTTATCGTGAACCTTATTTCTTAAGATAATTTTATCCCTTAAAACTCATCTTTGATCACCAAAATTACATATTTTTTTAGTTTCTTTTCCTGTGAAAAGAAAATCCTTCATGCCTTAAAATAGCTTGAATGTAAATCTTAACCCTTGCCTCATTTGGTATACACGGATCTATGAATATGCTAATTAGCCCCGCCTCCAATTCACAATGTCAACTTACTGAGGTAAATGCTGCACAAATGCTATCTTATATATATATGAGGGTTTAGGTTAAGCACTATATAGAAAGAAGGTGCATTCCTATTAGTTATGAATGGGAGAAACTGCAACGCGCAATATGGCGGAATACGTCCCGCCTTCTAAGTAAAAGAGCCAATCGCTGATTGATAAAGTCATTGCGTCACTGCGTTAGAAGCTCCGGATCCCATAGAAACCTGAGACTCGTGCCTGTAAAATAAGCGTTTTTAACGCTATTTGAGCATAAGAAACAACATTTATGGGACAGTTTGTGTCAGATTTTGTTGCTGTTTTCAGGATTTTGAGTTTTCAGGATTCCCTTATTTAAATAGACAAGACTTGGACGCCCGAATGCGTTGCAAAATGGCCGCCGAGTGAACAGACTTTCCTTAAAAAAGGGACTTCGTCTAAATCTTAATGCCAAAACAGTTGAAATAATAATATTAATGGTGTGAAGTGGCATTAAAATGTTTACAATATGTTAACATTAGTCAATGCACTGTGAACTAACATGAACAAAGTACAATTGTATCTTAAATAACATTAAAAAAAGATTAATAAATGTATTGCTCATGTTAGCAAGTGCAGCGCTTTTCATTAGTAAGATAAAGGAAATAAAGTGAGATGGTTGTATTGCCATTTAAATGTTCCAAGATTTGCATTTATTCAATTTTTCAGGCATAAATGACATAATCAGAATGAATATTCCACTAATGGACATGATATATGCATGCAGTGCTTTAAAAACAAACCCATAAAACATCTGATGTATGAAGATACATCTGCTCATAATACATACAGTCCTGTCAGTGCAAATATTGGTCCACAAGCTAACAATTTTCCTTCAATTCCACATCATCTCTGTTTGTGAACACTTATACTGTTCAGCTCAGCTCCGGTTTAATGTTAATCATGGTTTAACATGCACAACTCACACAGAAATACTAGACAACACAAAACTAATCATGTCACATTATAATAAACCCCTCTGTGTTCTCTCTCCCCATTCACAAATTCATCGGTGACATCAACAACTTCTCAAGGTTACTATGGCAATGGTCTCCATCCAACTGGAGCACAAGCTGGTGTCATGTGACGGCGGGTGGCGATGCAGCGCTGACGGAGAGCAAGTCTAATTAGAGCGAGAACTGAGAAATTAAGGCACAGACTTCCCATGATTCCACCTTTATCACTCATTCAGGTTCATTTAGTGAGATGCAGATCATTGAGATGTTTGAAGCTCAACTTTGGACAAGAAATCAAGAAGATTTCTTTTGTATTACATATTATTAAATGCAATGGCTTCACCAGATGTGAACGAAAATGGTATATGTCCTCTTTAGACACAGTGTGTGTTTATACTTTTTAAAAATCACTGTGTTTGAAAATGAAAATGCACATAAATTAAATTTACTCACTCTCATGCTCTTCTTTATATGATCTGTGCATTATATTGTGAACTTATATAATCTTTTGTATCATACTTAAGTCATTATTCACTTATAATCTTCCCCTCGATGAGAAGAACGAAAAGTTTGGCGAGTAAATCAATTTTCATTTTGTGTTGAACGATTCCTTCAAAGGAACGACATCGTATTTCCAGTAAAATAATAGAATATCAAACGACAAATGGTACGATATTATTCTGCTTAAAAAAGGGAAATACAAATACAGTATGAGAAAAACCCCATCAAGATCAATGTTAGCTAGAAAACGAAAAGCTTATATGTTCATGTTTCATAGAGGAGCTGGTCATTTAAAGGGACAGTTCACCCTAAAATAAAAATCCTATCATTTACTCAAGTTGTTCCAAACCTGTACGAGTTACTATCTGCAGAATAAGATATTTTGAGGAATGTTGGGAGCCAAAAAGTTGTTGGTCCCCATTGACTTCCATAGTATTTTGTTTTGTTTTTCATACTATGGAAGTCAATGGGGACCAACAACTTTTTGGCTCCCAACATTCCTCAAAATATCTTCCATCATGTTCAACAGAACAAAGAAGTTCATACAGGTTCAGAACAACTTGAGAGTGCCCATACGCAAATGTAATATATGTACATATATGGTATAAACCTATAGAAAATCATGTTTTCATATATCGGTTCTGTGAATAAACTTGTATATACACAAATGAGACACATATTCTTCACATATATGGTCTTATCATACAGTATCATATAAATTTAAATATAAATAATTGTAATATATGTATATATAATAATTCTACTATGGGACTTTCTGTATCAGTGCGTAAACGATGGGATAATTTTCATTTTTTGGTGTAAGTATCCCTTTAACAGCTCTAAAAATATCTTTTTAGAAATGTCACATTACAAAATAAAAGTTCTTCCGGGAAGCTGAAGGCACACTGAGGATTGGTGTTCGATTAATTACTCGTTTATCTACAGAAATCATGCCACTGATCGCCAAAAGATGAAAAACAGCCCTGGATATCTTAGTTTTCACACTTGACTCGTTTGTACAAGATCCAAATTCAGAAAAAGAAAAAGAAAAAAACTTTCACATTGTATGTGGATTAGAAAGTGGACTCCGATCTGAATGCTGATTGGGTCTCAGTCAACTTTCTGTTCACACTGTTGTTGTTTAGAACCAGGTTAACTAGTTTTATATTAATTCTTCTTATTTATGCATAAGTTGAATATCAAATATGATTATAAAGGATAAAGGCCGCTGAGTTCATTTGGAGCGTTCACATTTAATTGTGAACCGCTCTCAAACCCCTGAAACAAGCCAAGTGTGACTTTAGTGGTTTCTGTATTTGGTCCGAAAGTAGAAAACACCTGCACAGAAAATGAGTTGCAGTTGAGTTTTACTGCATGAAGGATCTCATGCTGCCTTCTTCAAGTCATGTCGGAATCATCATACTTACAGAAAAACCTATAATTCTGGCAGCATTAATGACACTCATTCTTTGCTCTTCATTATATAGCATTCATGTTACAAAATGCCTCCCGTGTTTGTAAGTAAGTGCAACAGAGAGAGAAATATGTAGTTCAGTCATGAAACTCTAGAGGGCGCAGGCTGATCGGTCCTTTACATGCAAACACATCATTACCACATGGCACAGAATGAGACTGCTTGCTCAACAGTCTAGTTCAGTGTTTGCTGTAAGCTAGCTCCTCTGAACCCCTCCACCTCCCCAGCTCCACCTGCCTAGATCTGCTACAGGATTGATGCATGCAGCAGTGACCAAAATCATATATTATGAACATGATTTCTGAACTCGCAAATAGGATCTTTCCGGCAGGACTTGAAGGCAGCAGCATATTGGTGGTAATAATAGTTGTTGTGCTCTTCTCTTTGGTTCCTGCAGCAACATCAGTGAGGCGAATATTGAACACTAAACTGAATTTGAATTGAAGTAGCAAACAGGATACAGAATTGTACATTTAATTTAATATTGTTCAGGTGTTTTTTTTTTTGTCTCTTCCTGCACTGTATGTATTTTTAAATTGTGCAAAAATCAAAATCAAATCATAAAATGGAATGAAATTCAAATAAATTCATTATGACATTTCATTTTTCACTATGAATTACCCATAAACATGTTTACATCACAGAAAATGTAGGTTATTTTTAAGAAACATTAGATGATGCGACTAAAATCTTTTTTAGAATGAAGAAATATGTATTTAATTCATATAAAACTTAAAAAGTCACATAAAAATGTCTGAACGGCATTCACTGCTAATGTGAATCTAAGTTTAACCAAATTAAATTTGATTTGATTGAACTTCATTTACCAGAATACAGCCAAACAATTTTTTTGGTGCTGCATGACAAAAGTTTGCTAATTGCTTTAACAATATTAGAGAAAAATGGCAATTTAATTCAGAAAAATGTGCTCTACGTAGAAGCAAACAAATATAATTTAGTCCAAATGAATTATGTTTTATCGAAAAATATGTTTTAGGCTTATTATAGTAAACTGAAACTTTAAAACGAAAAAATGAATGTAACATTTTTTTTTTGGCTTAAATAAAATAAAAAAAACGTATTTTATTTCAGCAACAGTTTTCGTTTTCATTTAGTTAAACTTAAATGTACTGAAATAAAAGTCGTAAAAAAAAAAAAAAAAGACAAACAAAAATAAATAAAATGAAAACAAATTCAAAGTTTCAAAAACTATAATACTATGTCAATTATTTACTTTTGTGACTGTTTTGGAATTCTTTGAACTGTGACTCAGTAAATAAATCATTCCTGTCATTCCAATTCTACATCCTGTGTGACCAATTCAATTCAAATTCACACTCATGAACTGAAATTCTTAAATGCTGAAATATGTCCGGTCTCCATGTGCTCGTTTCCTGTCATAAGAAATAAAGTGCATAAATCAAGTGAACCTCTGTCGTCTTTACTCCTCCCTCTCAGCTCCACCAATCAAAGGCTCCGTATCACTGTCCTCTCCATCCACGCTCAGGTAGTCACATGACCTAAAGGGTTCTGACCGACCCTTGAGGGCGAAACCGCACGCCGTGAAAGAGAAGATCAGGCCCAATATCTCGATGAATAAGCTTTCTCCTGGGAACAGGCAAAGTACCGGGCTGCTTTCAGCGCTGTGTTTCCCCCGCTGCAGGTTGTGTTCAATCACACACATACAGGCCGCACACACTCCCAGCACCGCCACACAGCTGACCGCTGTGGAGAAATGTGAGAAAACATACATTAGTAATAGAATGGCTAGGGATTGTAAATGAAATATACTTTCATATACTTTCTGGTAGGGACTACAACGAGCTTCTTTTCTAAAATTTACATAAACCCCGCCCCCGAGAACACACAACAAAGGGGGCGGGGCCATGTTGGGCTGCTTTAGAGAAGAGGAAGAGTTGTTGTAGTCGAGTGTTGTTGACATGCCGTCATTTTACGGCAAACGAGGGTCAATTCAACACAAAAGATGAACATGACGGCACATGCTAGTGGATGAGTTGAATCAACTCCACAGCAACTACATACATTTATCCACTAACCATTCAGAAACGTCTAAAAGTTGTAACTTCTTCCTGAGTCTCTCCATCAGTGTTTGAACAATGTAAGGCTGAACACAGTCGTCATTTTGGCTGCGTGAGATTGTCCAGCTTTGTTGTTGTTGAGCGACCGAAGCGCGAGCTGTTAAAGCTCCGCCCTCTTCTGGAAAGCAGCTCATTTGCATTTAAAGGGACACACACAAAACTGTGTGTTTTTGCTCACACCCAAATAGGGGCAAATTTGACAAGCTATAATAAATGATCCGAGCTGAAACTTCACAGACACATTCTGGGGACACCAGAGACTTATATTACATCTTGTGAAAGGGGCATTACAGGTGACCCATGACCTTTTGTTTTCTGTTTTAAATTAATAAAAAGTAATTGCACAGACTAATATCACACTACCACACTATTTATGAATAGAAGACATGGATGTCCTACAGCATTTGCCATAATGTGCAATATTATATCTGCAAACTACCAGAAGTAAAGACATTTTTACACACAAATTGTGTGCAACTGAACACTGAATATGATGATGTCTGAAACAATGCTATCGTTGTTTAACGCAGGGATTCCCAAAAGGAAAATCTAATTAAATCATAAAAGTGTAAAAACAGTCAATATAAAACACTTACTAAAAAAGATGAAATATTTGATTTGTTAGCCGCATGTTATGTAAACGCTGACTTCAGAGAACCGTGAACATGCAAAAGTGTTATTAAATGATTGAAATTAACCTAAAATCTCAAAAAGCGTTTGGGAATCCCTGATTTAAAGGATTAGTTCACTTCAGAATTAAAATTTCCTGATCATTTACTCACCCCCATGTCATCCAAGATGTTCATGTCTTTCTTTCTTCAGTCTAAAAGAAATGAAGGTTCTTGAGGAAATTTTTTCTCCTTATAGTGGACTTCACTGGGGTTCAACGGGTCCAAATGTTTCAGTGCAGCTTCAAAGAGCTCTACACGATCCCAGACGAGGAATAAGAGTCTTATCTAGAGAAACCATTGGACATTTTCTAAAAAAAAAAAAAATTATATACTTTTTAGCCACGAATGCTCGACTTCCACTGCTCTGTGATGCGCCACGCATGACGTAATCATGTTGGAAAGGTCACGTGTGATGTAGGCGGAAGTACCGATCCAGTGTTTACAAACTCTAAGCCAAATGTCAAATTCCCTGACTTTCACTGACTAAAAAGCTGAATTTCCATAACCTATAATGAACGTAAAAACAAGCCGACAAAAATCAGCCACAGACAGTATTTTAAAAGCATCCATTTGCAAGCTTTATTTACTTGTTCACAGATGTTTTCAGTACAAAACTAAGTTAAACACTCATACACACTACTTTTTTTTTGTGCTTTTACCCGTTAAATGCACTTTATATTATTATATATTATATTTATATTATATTATACTTAATATTTTTCCTTCAGAAGTAATGTTGGTAGTTTATCCAATGTGCATTTATTAACTTATTTATATTTATGCATCTACCATGGTGAATAAACAAAGGTAACGGCTACGCACGACCAACTTAAAAAATTATGTGCGACTGCCACTAGGGGGCGAAATGCGACAATCGCGCAATTGAAAAGGCAGCTTACAGTGTCCTTTTTTTTTTTTCTTAGCTTACCTTGTCCTAACCAGACTTGACAAAGCTACAAGACGACAAAAAATAAATAAATCACAGCCAATCATAACAGTGTGTGGGCGGGCTCTGTTCGCAGCTAAACTTGAAAACCAAATGAAATTTAGCTAAACCAAATTTAACCATAAAACATTATTCAAAATACATACTCCGTGACTGATTCAATCTTTGTCATGAAATACACTCGTTTAAGCTTTGCTTAATATTAAAATGGTTTGAGCTTGAATATCATTTTGCATGACTTTAATAGCCACGACGAGAGCAACAATGGATCATTTACCTCAGAGTTTGAAAAGAAATAAAAGGAAACAAGAACGTTCAAACTGTAAGTAATAAATACTTTTCTTTGTGCATTTATGTCCTTGTTCCCTCTCTATGACCTGAACTATTAGCTGCAAAATCCCAGAAATATAGAAACCATTTCAAAAACAGAATCCTTTGTCGTGTCGCAGCTGGTTAGGACAGTCTTTGAATTGGTCATTTTGTAGCCATAAGCTCTTGAAATGTACATTTTCCTGGCATGTTTGCCTTAGCTAACAGGTACAGGTGACTGCATTTGACTTAAGGAGCAGGAAGGGAATAAAATGCTGCAAAAATAGCCTAACCATAATTTAAAATTTAAAGCGACAAACAAAAATTCCCTGACTTTCAATGTCTGGAATAGATCCTTTTAAAATTCCATGATATTCCAGAAATTCCATGACCCGTGGGAACCCTGTACAAAGTGAACGTCAAAGACTAAGTCGAAAGCCCTTTACAAAAAAAAGGTTAAAAAAAAAAAACCCGATGTCGTACGATTTTAAAGTTTTTCGCAGTACTCCCGCCTGCGTCACCCGTGACCTTTCCAACATGATTACGTCATGCACGGAGCATCACAGAGCAGTGCAAGACGAGCATTTGTGGTTAAAAAGTATGGTTTCTCTAGATAAGACTCTTATTCCTCGTCTGGGATCGTGTAGAAGCTGCACTGAAACTGACATTTGGACCTTTTCAAACCCCAGTGAAGTCCAATAAATGGAGAACAATCCTGGAATGTTTTCCTCAAAAACCTTCATTTCTTTTCCACTGAAGAAAGAAAGACATGAACATCTTGGATGACATGGAGGGTGAGTAAATGATCAGGAAATTTTAATTCTGAAGTGAACTAATCCTTTAAGGCAATAGATATCACTAACTAACAATTATCACTATAGTTCCCCAGAAGGCATAGACCAAAATTAACCAGTAAAAACAACGTTTAACGCACCTGTCGAGACGTGCAGTGATGTCACCAGCTTCGAGTGAGTGGCAGCTGCTCCCAGGAAATCCAGCAGGAAAGTGGAGCTGGACAACAGGACGGCGCTGTAGCAGAGAGCGACCAGCAAGTACAGCAGCCACATTCCCCATCCGTGCAAACCGCCCAGCGGACCTACACACCGTCCAAAACCAGACAAAACAACTGCTTCATACAGTTAACCATCATAATGATTTGTTTCATAATCAGCAGGAGTTATTCTCTATATCAGTGTCAGTGTTTCTGAACTCCCTCCATTGGAGTCTTGAGGTTTCTTCCGTGAACGAACGTCACGATATTCCTCGTTTACATAATTCATACGCAGAATAAAGGGGCGGGGCCTGGTTGAGTTAGTTAGTAGTGTGTTGAAACTGGCGGTTATGGTAAGGGGCGGGACATTTCCCTTAGGACCAACCACAACACACTGCTCCAGCCGACCAATCAGAGCACATTGTGCTTTTCAGAAGGAGGGGCTTCATAGAGACAGGAAGTAAACAGAGCGTTACTGACAGACTGTGAAGAGAGGAGCTGCAACAATATGAGGAAAATAATGAACATTCAAGCAGGAAAACCTGTTCTAGTAGACAACAAAAACAACAAGACTTTGAGAAAGGGCATAATATGGCCTCTTTAAAATAATGCATTAATCAAACCTGTGTCCGTGCGGTTCTGATAGGCGTGCATGGTGAAGGCCACCCCGTAGATGAATTTGCTGTTCGGATCAGAACAGTTTTGGACCTGGATCCAGTTGGGGTCGGCGATAGACGTGCACAGCGACACCAGAGTGAAGCACTGGCACACGGCCGCAGGGGTCAGCGCCAGGGTCATGCTGACCTGAGGAACACACGCAATTAAAAGATGGATTTAAAAGCAGTACATCCTGTGTAGAAACAATTCAAAGCAAAAACGCACATCTCACCTTTATACACAGACTTCAAATGTTTTTTGCGCACTTTGAGCTTTTATGGTTCCTCATAAACAGAGTAACTTTGGAGAAAGAACAATGAAACATCAGCACTATTTGCAGTCATGTAGGAGAGACCGGGGCTAGTTGTCACACTCTTTACTCCGGTGAATATTTTTTATAGTTATTTCCTCTGTACACACAAACCTTAAAATGTCTCTGCATGTGTATTATACCTACTGTTCTGGCCAACAGAAAATGTAAATAATAAATTGTACACAATCACATCATGTGACAAGCTGCCCTGAGGTACAGATCACGTGACGACTAGCCCCGGTCTTCACTGTTACTTAAATATCTCCTTCAAAATGATATTAAACATCACAAATCATTCGGGAGTAACAAAACTAAAACGAAGACGACCTTTAAATAATAATACTGACAGCGTTCCGCGTGACGTCACTGAATGAAACGATGTTTCTCACCTTGACAGTAGAAGAGTCGCTCGTGACATTATAACCGCTATAAACACATGAATACATTAAAACATCCGCGTCGATGTTCTGCACCTGTCATCCTGGAGCAGAATAAAGATGAACAAACTGTCCATTTTAAACGCTGCTCGCGTTATTTAAATATTCAGCTCATCGCGGCGGCTTAAAACACGGAACGAATCAACATGAAAGCCCATGAAGAACACTGCGCATGCGCGGCTCAGTTCTGCTCACACAGCGCCTTCTAGAGGCTCGACGCACACATGCCACACATTACATGAACTTGCAGTACAACATGACTGACATCTGTTTGATTTGATTTTCTGTTTATCCTAATGTACCCGCTGGCTGTATTTTTAAACATTTAAAACCAATTAAAAAGAAAGTGTAAATAGAAGAGCTGTGTGCTTCAGGGAAATCTGGAAATTAGTGTCACAAGCCAAGCAACCAGCAAACAATTATAATTCCTGCCAGGAATAAAGCAGTCCTCTCATATACATGCTTTCTACTTCTCATACGATAACGCTGGATAGAATCAAAAGAATAGAGCAAAATCCAGCTAGTTTATAGAATAATAAACAATAAAACCTTTTACATACCTGTCATTATAATAAAACAAACTGTAGTTTTTGTGCTTTTTGCCTTTTTATTTGTCAGAACAGTCAACAGTGACAGGGTTCACAGTTCCTGATCAATCCATGACTTTTTCGGTTGTTTGTGATGATGGTTTTACAAATCATTTAATAGACGTTACACATCATTCTACGCAATGAAATATTGTAGCCTTACTAGGAAAATATACTATGAAAAAACCCCAGTGATCAGATTTAAGATTTCCTCATGTTTTCACGATTGTGAGAACCCTGTTTGGAAATGTGCCTCCAGTCGTTTCATTTAAAGGTACTGTAAATGATGCCCATGTGGTGAAATAAGGGAAATTGGGTCAGGAAATGTCACTGCAGTTCTGAGTCCTGTACGATGGGTCTATATGCAAGCTTGTTTCTGCCACGGATTTAAAAAAAACAGCTTTTTATTATTTCGCTATTCCGACTTTTTTTAGTTGCAATTCCAAGTTTATGACTAAACATTCTGACTTTATTTCTAACTCATAATTCAGACTTTTATTTCCCAGAATTGCGAGATATTAACTCGTAATTGTGAGATAAAGTCAGAAATATGAGATATAAACTTGGAATTCTGAGGGGAAAAAGTCAGAATTGTGGGATATAATCACAGATTTGTGAGGGAAAAGTCAGAACTGTGAGATATAAACTTGGAATTCTGAGGGGAAAAAGTCAGAATTGTGGGATATAGTCTCAGATTTGTGAGGGAAAAGTCAGAATTGTGAGATATAAAGTCAGATTTGTGAGGGAAAAAGTCAGAATTGTGTGATATAAAGTCAGATTTGTGAGGGAAAAGTCAGAATTGTGAGATATAAAGTCAGATTTGTGAGGGAAAAGTCAGAATTGGGAGATACAATCTCGGAATTCTGAGAAAAAAAAAGTCTGAATTGTGAGAAATAAACTCGGAATTCTGAGGGGAAAAAAAAAAATCAATAGTGAGATACAAACTCAGAATTCTGAGGAAAAAGTCAGAATTGGGAGATATAATCTCGAAATTCAGAGAAAAAAAAGTCTGAATTGTGAGAAATAAACTCGGAATTCTGAGGAAAAAGTCAGAATTGGGAGATATAATCTCGAAATTCAGAGAAAAAAAAGTCTGAATTGTGAGAAATAAACTCGGAATTCTGAGGAAAAAGTCAGAATTGGGAGATATAATCTCGAAATTCAGAGAAAAAAAAAGTCTGAATTGTGAGAAATAAACTTGGAATTCTGAGGGGGAAAAGTCAGAATTGGGAGATATAGTCTCAGAATTCTGAGGAAAAAAAAGATCAAATTGCGAGATATAATCTTGGAATTCTGAGGAAAAAAAAAAAAAAATCAATAGTGAGATACAAACTCAGAATTCTAAAGGAAAAAATAAGAATTGGGAGATATAATCTCGAAATTCCGAGAAAAAGTCTTAACTGTGAGACAATCTCAAAATTCTGAGAAAAAAAAAGTCTGAATTGTGAGAAATAAAGTCAGATTTGTGAGGGAAAAAAAAAAAATCAATAGTGAGATACAAACTCAGAATTCTGAGGAAAAAGTCAGAATTGGGAGATATAATCTTGAAATTCTGAGAAAAAAAAGTCTGAATTGTGAGAAATAAACTCGGAATTCTGAGGGGAAAAAGTCAGAATTGTGAGATATAAAGTCAGATTTGTGAGGGAAAAGTCAGAATTGGGAGATACAATCTCGGAATTCTGAGAAAAAAAAAGTCTGAATTGTGAGAAATAAACTCGGAATTCTGAGGGGAAAAAAAAAATCAATAGTGAGATACAAACTCAGAATTCTGAGGAAAAAGTCAGAATTGGGAGATATAATCTCGAAATTCAGAGAAAAAAAAGTCTGAATTGTGAGAAATAAACTCGGAATTCTGAGGAAAAAGTCAGAATTGGGAGATATAATCTCGAAATTCAGAGAAAAAAAAGTCTGAATTGTGAGAAATAAACTCGGAATTCTGAGGAAAAAGTCAGAATTGGGAGATATAATCTCGAAATTCAGAGAAAAAAAAAGTCTGAATTGTGAGAAATAAACTTGGAATTCTGAGGGGGAAAAGTCAGAATTGGGAGATATAGTCTCAGAATTCTGAGGAAAAAAAAGATCAAATTGCGAGATATAATCTTGGAATTCTGAGGAAAAAAAAAAAAAAATCAATAGTGAGATACAAACTCAGAATTCTAAAGGAAAAAATAAGAATTGGGAGATATAATCTCGAAATTCCGAGAAAAAGTCTTAACTGTGAGACAATCTCAAAATTCTGAGAAAAAAAAAGTCTGAATTGTGAGAAATAAAGTCAGATTTGTGAGGGAAAAAAAAAAAATCAATAGTGAGATACAAACTCAGAATTCTGAGGAAAAAGTCAGAATTGGGAGATATAATCTTGAAATTCTGAGAAAAAAAAGTCTGAATTGTGAGAAATAAACTCGGAATTCTGAGGGGAAAAAGTCAGAATTGGGAGATATAAAGTCAGAATTGTGAGTTATAAAGTCAGAATTGTGAGATATAAACTTGGAATTCTGAGGGGAAAAAGAATTGGGAGATATAAACTCAGATTTGTGAGGGAAAAAGTCTTAACGGTGAGATATAATCTCGAAATTCTGAGGAAAAAAAAGGTAGAAATGTGAGATGATCTTGAAATTATGAGAAAAAAAAAGTCTGAATTGTGAGAAATAAACTTGGAATTCTGAGGGGGAAAAGTCAGAATTGGGAGATATAGTCTCAGAATTCTGAGGAAAAAAAAGATCAAATTGCGAGATATAATCTTGGAATTCTGAGGAAAAAAAAAAAAAAATCAATAGTGAGATACAAACTCAGAATTCTAAAGGAAAAAATAAGAATTGGGAGATATAATCTCGAAATTCCGAGAAAAAGTCTTAACTGTGAGACAATCTCAAAATTCTGAGAAAAAAAAAGTCTGAATTGTGAGAAATAAAGTCAGATTTGTGAGGGAAAAAAAAAAAATCAATAGTGAGATACAAACTCAGAATTCTGAGGAAAAAGTCAGAATTGGGAGATATAATCTTGAAATTCTGAGAAAAAAAAGTCTGAATTGTGAGAAATAAACTCGGAATTCTGAGGGGAAAAAGTCAGAATTGGGAGATATAAAGTCAGAATTGTGAGTTATAAAGTCAGAATTGTGAGATATAAACTTGGAATTCTGAGGGGAAAAAGAATTGGGAGATATAAACTCAGATTTGTGAGGGAAAAAGTCTTAACGGTGAGATATAATCTCGAAATTCTGAGGAAAAAAAAGGTAGAAATGTGAGATGATCTTGAAATTATGAGAAAAAAAGTCAGAATTGTTGCAGTTTCTTTTTTTCTTCATGGCGGATGCTTCCATAGTTCTGACATAACAGACTGTAAATGATATGAAGCATCCCACTGTATTTACAAGTCCTCAAAATGAGAAGAAAAGCACTTTAGGTTGATGATGAAAACTGAAGTTTATGTGCTGCTCTGGATCTCGGGCGTGAGGTTTATGAGGGTGTTGCTGGCTTGAACGAGTTCAGAGATGGACACTCTTCCTCTCTGCTTGATGAACTGAGCCACAGCATTCAGCTCCTCCGGCGTGATGAAGATAAACTTCCCTCGGTCATCGATCACTCCTAGAGAAACACGAGAATATTCTGAGAAGAGTTGAATCAGAATATCTTCTGAATGACGAATATCTTTCCTACATTTGTTCTTGTACATCTGTACATTTGACACAACAGAGAAGAAAAGACTAGCGTTTGAGGTTGAGGAATTGCTGTAATGGTGTAAAGTGTGTTTTTGCATCAGAATGTAGTCACACACCTGTAAGGGAACCGTCTGCGATCAGGTCCTGCAGTCTGGCAATAGCATCCTGACATGAAGAAACACATTTTACAAAGAGCTCAAATGTGTTCAGACGTCAAAACTGTTGAGGTCTGCAATGAACACTGACCTGTGTGCGCATGCCAAAGTGGGACGCCAAGTCCTCCAGCAAAACCACTTTGGATTTCTGAGTAGGAGACAGAAGTGCCATGAATGAACATACAAAAAAACGACAAGCCACAAGGGAAAATTTAGGATTATTGGCTACATGAAGAAGATGTTCATCACATTTCAACACCTTTGAACGGATTAATTTAATCAGAATGTCTGAACTATCTGTTTTATAATATTCATTTGACGCTTTAAGTGCATGACATTTGCTAAATAAAATGAGACAATTATAATAAAATATCTTCCATGTTACCTTGATGTACTGGATGAACTCTTGCAGCAGGTTGCGAGACTAAAAAATAAAAACAAAACACACAAAATAACTGGATTTTGCTTCACATTCAGACAACTGTTTTGTATTACAAGATTTCTAAAATATTATGTTTTAATATGCAAATGAGACATCATGTCATTAAATATGCAGTCATTTGCATATATTCCCAGAAGAAAAAGTCAGATTCATAATTCTTGTCTGATTTTTCACTGCATACATCAGAAATACTGTCAACAGACATGAAAAAATACATTTTCACCATGTTTTTAGGAGCAAAATGTTGTATAAGTCTATATGAACAAACCTTCAGAATATAGATATGAATAAAACTGTAAAGTTTGGCGTGTGTGAAGCTGCAGAAGTGGAGATTTCTGACTTTACAGAGATGGATTGAGATTGAATAAATAAAATAAACACTTAAATGTGTATTTTTTGATGTTTTTTTTTCCACTTGTCTAAAAGAAGAAGTGGAAACAAAGCATTTATTTAAATAAGCTCCAAAAACGGCTCATTTGGATATTGCGGGATTTGTGATGTCACACGGGCAAACACATTTGCATATGACTGCCTCCAGAGCAAGACATCGACCAATAGTTGTACATCATAACTATAAAGACAGTATGAGGGTTGAAAATAATCGTTTTTCCACATATACATTCGATTTTTTGCGCGAATAAACATGACCCCTTTAATAAATGAACCAGGAATGACCCTAAAATTAACTTCACAACAAACGTAACAACTTCCTCTGCAGGTGCGCAGTGTTACACTGTCACAAAACTACTTTAATGTAATTTCCTGCAGGAAAGCAGATGTTTTGAGACGCACCTCTTGTTCGTCGAGCTCGTCTGCCTCTCCCTGATCCTCGATCACGAACGACTCCTTCAGCCGCTGGTACTCCTCCTCCTCTCTCCTCTCCTGCTCCTCCTTGGCACGCCGTAACTCCTCCTCCTGCGGAAGAGACGAGTGTACATGTTTAGAAACGTTTACTGTTATTTAAGCAGGAACGTTGACCACGATTCTGTGTTTCACAGGAATCAGCCGTGACCGATATGGATTGTTTTGAGATTAGGGCAGCGATGGCCGAAATTAAGCCATTTTAAGTTTAATTTAAAGATGACACATGCATAATTTCTGCAGTGGAATTTATATTTATTGTACATAATGTTTACTAAAATAATTAGTAATCAATGCATTATTAACATTAACTAGCAATGAGAATTACATTTGTTACAATATTTGTTAATGTTCGTTAAAAAAAAATACATCAGTTCATTGTTAGTTCATGTCAGCTCAGGTCCATTAAGATAATAATATTAACAGGTACAACTTTTGATTTTAATTATGTTTTAGTAAATGTTAAAAATGACTAACTAAAATTAATAAATGCTTAAGAAATATTTGTTAGTTCATATTAACTACTAAGTTAACAAATGGAACCTTATTGTGAAAATTTACCAAATAATTTGTACTTGATAAAAAGAAATCTGTAAATTATTTATTTATTACTATTAAATTATTATTGTAAATTATTTATTTACTTGTTTTTAAATTTTATTATTTTTTATTTATTTGTAAATTTTTTTACACAATTTTTCTCTAAACTTTTCCACATTTGAAAACATGGAAATGGTTTGTTTCCTTATTTTAATCTTTATTATTTTTTTATTTTAATCTTTTTTTTTTTTATATTTAAATTTTTTTTGCACATTTTTACGCCATTTTTACATACGCCAAAATTGTCTACGTTTGGAAACATGGAAATGCTTTATTTACTTATTTGTTTTAATCTTTTTTTATTTATTTATTTGTTTATTTTAATTTTTTTTTTTTTATTTAGAATAACTTCCCCTCCATCTGTTTTCTTCTCTGATGATGAGGGCGGGGCAACCTGTCACTCACGTGAGATCCACCAATAGCAAACCACAACCAATCAATTCCCCACAGACAAAATCAAGCCCCGCCCCACATTTGTTCTTGTTTGAGAAGCAGATATATGTCACAACAGGGAAGAAAAGCTAGCACAACTCCCGTTTCATGCCGACAGCATATGGACAAAGTATTATATAGCTTGATTTCAATTATTAGACAGACAGTAAACTAATGAAGACAGAATTGGCGCTTCTGCGCGTCTGTTCAGACGCTCGATTCTCAGCGCTGTCAAAATAAAAGACATTTTATTAGCCAAACAGAAAATGTTATTAGTAAAAATGACCTGTTTTTGCTCCTGCAGTCTCTCCTTCTCCTCCTCTTTCTGTCTCTCTTGATCTCTGAGCTCCTGCATCTTCTTCCTCTCCTCTCGTTCTTCCAGCTCGGCCTAAAACACACACACACACACACACACACACACACACACACACACACACACACACACACACACACACACACACACACACATTAATAACCATACGTCTGGTGCGGGTGAAATGTGAGATGTATCAGCAGCGTTTGTAACCTCTCTCTGAGCTTTCCGTGCTTGTTTCTCTTCCAGCTTCTTCTGTTTCTTTGCTCCGACTTTCCCGGCGGCTTGAGGTCGTTCTTCAGACGGCTGCCTGTCTTCCTGATCCTCATCAGCTTCCACAGGACTGTCCTCTGAAGAGAACGAGACAGTGCGAGTTTAGTAACTAACAGTATCACCGTACTTCCACCTGTTGATTAATCGTCGTACATTCAGGTAATTGTTTTGTATTATAGGATTTATGAAACGTTATGTTTAAATATGCAAATGAGTGCAATTAAATATGCACTAGTTTGCATAAATGTCACTAGACATTGGATAAAGCCAGGAATAAAACTCTTGTTGACGTATTAGAGTTAAAGGTTTTTACTGAGGAGATTTTGGGTTTCATCACTTCATAAATCAAGAAAAGTCAAGTCACCATAAAATACATTTTCACAATAATAATAATAATAATAATAATGTTTTATTTATATAGTGCCTTTCAAGATCCCAAGGACACTTTACATAATATTTACACTATATTTTTAGGAATAACATATATAAAATGGAATAAAAAAATCATGCAAGTTATATATATATATATATATGAACAAACCTTCAGAATAAGAGATAGAAATAAAACTTACTTATTCATTTTACTCATTTTTATTATGTATATAGTCTAATTTTTATTATATATATAATATCTATTAAGTTACATTAAGTTTGTCTCCTCACTACAGTGCTGTACTTTTAGATTATTCTTTCTTTATTATTAATCTTTTTTATTATTTAGTATTTTTATTATTTATTTTAATATAAGTTATTTACTTATTTATTTTTATATTTTTTATGACTAATTCATTTTAATCCTTTTTATGATTTATATATCTATAGTTATACTTAATATCTATTAAGTTGCATTAAGTTTTTTCTCCTCAATATAGTGCTGTTCTGTTTATTTAGTATTATTCTTTATTATTTATGTTTTAATCAAATTATTATTGTACGTATGCATGTTTATTTTAATATTATGTATTTACTTATTTTAATATTATTTATTTACTTATTTACATTTTTTATATTTATTTTAATATTTTCATTTTTTATTTTAATATCATTTATTTACTTATTTTAATATTTTTTATATTTATTCAATTTAATCCTTTTAATTATTTATATATTATATATATTAGTTATAATCAATATCTATTAAGTTACATTAAGAATTTTTCTCCTACAGTGCTGTACTGTTAGATGTATTATTCTTTATTATTTATTTATTTATTTTAATCTAATTATTTATGTAATTATTTCAATATAATTTTATGTATGCATGTATGTATTTTAATATAATTTATTTACTTGTTTTAATATTTTCTAATATTCATTTTAATATAATTTAATAATCTTTTTTCAAATGAAATAAACTTATTTTAATCAGATGCAAATGTAATAAATGCTTAAATGTGTATTTTGGGTGTTTTCTTTCCACTAGTCTGAAGGAAGGAGTGTCATGGAAGCAAAATTGCCCAGTGTATGAAAAAACAATGTTGTCTCGCCTCAATAAATCAACCAGGAACGACCCTAAAACGAACTTTGCAACAAATGTAGCACCTTCCTTTGCAGGTTCATTGCTTCAACCACGCTCACTCCCATCATGCTGTGTTTTAACTGTGGTGAACGAGTACCGTTGTCTGATGCCCGCTGTGCCCGCTGGGCGCTCACTCGGCTGTGGAGGTTTCTACGCCGGCGGGGCATTCCTGCCGGACGCTCCTCTGCCGCCTGCGGACGTGCTGCGGCGCGAGCCGCCACATTCTGACGGTCTTCACGGTCAGCTGCTAGAATAAAAGCACAAGAGCTGTGATCTATGATTGGCTCTGACCCACAGTTTATTCAGTTCATGCGATTCAGACCAGCAGGAGATTACAGGAGATTTTAGATGACACAGACCCTAAATGTGATCATTCTCCTGTGAGGACCCCCAACATTTAAAACACAGCTATACATTTATGTGTATAAAGACACAAAATTGGTATACTACATACTATACTAAATTTAAAAATATTACTTGGAAAACATATTTAGTTATAATTAATTTCTATTATGAAGTATTTTTCTCCTCACTACAGTGCTGTACTGTTAGATGTATTATTCTTTATTATTTATTTATTTTAATCTAATTATTTATGCAGTTATTTCAATATAATTTTAGTATGTATTTATTTTAATATAATTTACTTTTTGATTATTTGTTTTAGTATAAATAATTCATTTACTTATTTATTTAAATATTTTTATTATTTATTTTAATATATTTTTAATATTTTAATATAATTTATTTACATATTTAACCTTTTTTATTATTTATTTTAATATAACCTATTTACTTATTTTAAATATTTTATTTTAATATAATTTATTTACTTATTTATTTTAATCTTATTTATTATTTGTTTTAATATAATATATTTATTTATTTTAATATCTTTTACTGTTTATTTAAATATTTATTTTTATATAATTTATTTACTTGTTTTATTCGTATTATTTATTTATTTGTACATTTCTAGGGGGTTCATGAAACTAAAAGTGCTAAAAGTAAAACTATTACATTTCTCTAAAAGTAAAAAAAAAAAACTTAATTTTCCAAATAATATTTTAATAATTAGCTTTGACTCCAGGACAGGAACATTTTGCAGTTTTATTGTCATGCTTTTCTCACACAGTATCATGAAAATGTGTTTCTTTAAAAATGAAAACCACTAATTTAGGCAATAATTAATTTTATCTTAGGTATTTTAACTACGTATATAAACTGGCCTATGGAAGTCAATGGGGTCCATCAACTGTTTGGTTACAAACATTCTTCAAAATATCTTCTTTTGTGTTCAGCAGAAGAAAGAAACTCATACATGTTTGGAACAACTTGAGGGTGAGTAAAAGATGACAGATTTTTCATTTTTTGGGTGAACTGTCCCTTTAAATCCAATGACTTGCATCAAAATGAGTCTAATGAGTGTTTCGAGCAGTGATACCAGGTTTGATCAACACTAATTACGTTTAGTTATTAATCAAGCATCAGTGTCATCTGACAGCTGCTCTCTGTCGCATTACTGACTGATTTTATTTCCATATTTTCGCTCACCTTCTTCAGTCCGTCCGCGAACTTTCACAGCAAACACTATCAGAACCAGCAGAATAGTCGCCGCCACAATATACAGAACCACATCCATTTCAGTCGTTAATAAATAAATAAAATGAACACTGCTAAATACTTCAAAACAGCTCTGCACAGCTTCAGGAAGTTGACGTTGCTGTCTTAATCGCGCGTCACTTCCGTGAACAGCGCGACCCCTACAGGTGTGGCGGAATTTAAGGATAACGTAATAAATATAAATCGCACAAATTATGTACTTGTATTTACCATACAATATACTAGTTATATAATACTCTTATTTCATTTAACACGCACACACATTATATATATATATATATATATATATATATATATACACAACAAATTATTTATATAAAAATGTATTAACGTAATATATAAATAACATTTATTATAAAAATATTTTTTTTTTAAATACATTGAATGTACATTTAAAAATGTATGGTTTTATTGAACACCATGTTAAAACATGGCTTACTTTAAAATGTGTCCATTTATTTTTCAATTTAAAAATGATTAAGCTACACTAAAAAAATAATTAAAAAAAAATTAAAATAAGAAATATATGATAGTGACGTAAAAAAACAAACCTACAAAAATCCGGACCGACAAAAAAGAAAAAAGGTGATTAATATTACAAATATACTCTTTAAATTCTTCTAAAAATGTATTGGAATTAATATTTATGAAAATCCTGATATTAAAACAGAAATGTGTGTTGTTTAGGTTGTAACATCCTAAACTGTAATTTAATAGCTCAAAATGAAGATTAGTAAAACAAAATAATAACATCAAGACAAAAAATCTACTTTTTATTTATTAACACAGTAGCTGACAAACTTGTTAAATGTGACTGGTTAATTAGTAAATTAACAATGGTCAACAATAACAAATTAATTCAACAATATTCGCTACAGTAAAACAACAGCATGATATCATTTCCTCCATTCATGTGGAGAACTCCTTCAGTGCCCAAGATTTAGTTGCAATTTCCTGTCGTAGTCTTGAATATTCCTCTGCAAGAGCCTCGAAATCCTTGCCGTAGATCTCAAAGGACGCCAGTTTGGACTCCACTGCCTGTTTGTCCATCTCTGAGGTCTTCAGCTCGGCATTGAGCTTCTCCCTGAAAACAATAACAGATGTATGTTACCAAAATCTAATGTATTCGGTCATTCACTGTTTCAACTGTCAATAAAACAGCTACAGGTTCAGACTACCGACCGACCCTACTCACGTTATTTTCTTATGAGCCGCTATCTTGTCTCTTGTGTAGGTGTCCAGTTGAACTTCAAGCATCTCGGCTCTGCAGGAACAAACACACTGTTATGAATGTGTAAAATACATTTAAGAGCACAAGCCAAAGTCACAATGATCGCACCTTATCTTCTGCAAACCAATCTCACATTTGGCCTCAAAGTACTCGATCTTCTTCCTGTCTAGATCTTTCTGAGCCTTCAGCCTGAGATCCAGGACGAGACACTGAAGGATGTTCATACACTTCAGCAGCTCCTGTCAAAGCAAACTCTTTTAATGTAACCATGATAATCTTGTATGAACAATCTAATGAGGTCAGATATCATTTCACGATCATAAGTTTCTCCGGACTCACAGACAGGTACGCGTGAGTTTGTCTCTGCAGTAACGTGGCATTCTCTCGGTTTCTCTCGGTGAGGCTCTTTGCTTTCTTTTGTTCACCGTCCAGCAGTTCAGGAAGTTTGGAAAGCTTCACACTCCTGAGACCCTCGCTTTCATTCTCTAAAAAAAAAAGAAGCAATATATTTTCCTCTTAAAGGAGACCTTTCACAAGATGTAAAAAGTCTCCAGAAAGCGTCTGTGAAGTTTCAGCTCGGATCATTTATTATAGCTTGTCAAATTTGGGTGTTTTTGTGTGTGTGTGTCCCTTTAAATGCAAATGAGCTGCTTTCCAGAAGAGGGCGGAGCTTTAACAGCTCGTGCTTCGGTCGCTCAACAACAACAACAAAGCTGGACAATCTCACGCAGCCAAAATGACGACGGTGTTCAGCCAAAACCGGAGTCGACACTGATGGAGAGACTCAGGAAGAAGTTACAACTTTTAGACGTTTCTGAATGGTTAGTGGATAAATGTATGTAGTTGCTGTGGAGTTGATTCAACTCATCCACTAGCATGTGCCGTCATGTTCATCTTTTGTGTTGAATTGTGAAGTAGAATGATTTTGCGCCAATGTTTAACACCTTCTTCAGCACATTTCCTTCATAAATGAAATTCAACCAGTGTCCTCGGTGACTCAGAGTCTATGGAGACTCTCATGACTGTTGGTACATCCAATAACAGAACATCTCATCATTAAAAAAACAACTAAATACATTTCATCATTCAACTATATAGATGAGTTTACCCCACTCAGGCTGATAGTACGTGAGGATATTGACGGCCTTCCTCTTCAGATGTTGCAGGAGTTCTGACGGTAACCTCTGCTTCATTTGCATGATGTCCTGAAGGTAGACATATGAAAGAAAAGCTTTAAAAGGTACATTAAGTAACTAGATAGTAATAAAGTACACCATGAATAATAAAAACGGCATCTTTGTGTCGCTTTTACAACATTTCAATCTCCTAGCGCCGAGCTAATGTTGATTCTTGTTTTATTACGAGCTCGGTCTCGTTCTCTTTTTTCCAGCAGACTCTCGTCTGTTCGGCGTTTGTTTAAAACGGGTAATGTTGGAGATTTAGCAGCTCCATGTCAACCTTTCTCACTCATTGTGATGGCTAACCTCTGCCACTCCCACACCAGACACGCGTCAAAGCAGCAGGAGCAACTTTTCTCCATTTACGGATATGACGAGAGACGTACGAAAACCAATCTAAACCATATAAACACTTATAATAGGCTTACCACAGTGAATCAGGGTAAGACACGTTTTGGAAGAAGGACTAATGATGCATTTTGACAATATTGAACAAAAAAAGTTACATATTGCACCTTTAAATATCCTTTACTGGTTAAGGTAAAGTTCTGGGTTGAATACAAGCACTTGTGCCAAAATATTAATTACCACAAAAAATAAATTGGACATGTTCCTTTTTTTCCCACAAACAAAAAACAAAAATAGAGATTACAGCATTTTGATGGTTTTACATCAGACTTATCAGTGACTTACTAGTCTCATGTTTACGTTTAATGTTTAAATTTCGTGGCTATACCGATCGTTTCTCTAAACGAGACCTTTATTCCTCGTCTGGGATCGTGTAGAGCTCTTTGAAGCTGCACTGAAACTGACATTTGGACCCGTTGAATCCTGGAATGTTTTCCCTTAAAAACCTTCATTTCTTTTGGACTGAAGAAAGAAAGACATGAACATCTTGGATGACATGAGAGTAAATTTTAATTCTGAAGTGAACTAATCCTTTAATAGTGAATGTGTTCCCCATCCTGAAGTGTTACAAACGAAACCTTATTGTGAAGTGTCACCTGTTCCTGATGAATCAGAGCTGGCTGTTTCTATCAATGCAGACACTGGTGAGGAACCGTACCTGTTCAGGAGGCATTTGTCTCTTGACTCTGTCTGCTGTCAGTCCCAGAACACCGCTGTGATGTTCACTGGTGTCAGTGCTCATCTCCATCTGTCTCACACACTGACCCACCGTCAAACACTGCTCCAGTGTGCTGAAGAACTGCACGAGAAAACATCATTAAACTGAATCATATGATGCTTTTTAACGTTTTCCTTTAGTGTACAATGTGTCTGTTTGTGCATTTATAGAAGACAAAAAAAAAAAACATTACATTTAATGCAGATGTCAGGTGAAGATGATGTCATAAGATACAAGTATTACCTTTAGTCTTCTGTGCTGCTACTCATGTTAGTGTTGAAATAAGAGAATTCATACTGATTCAGAGAGCGGTCGATGTCGGTACCTTGTCCTCCGCTGTCCGAGCACCGGAGACTTTACTGAAGCGATTCTCCTGGACGATCTCTCGCAGAACCCGATGAACGCTCTCCACACGCAGCCAAGACAGTCTCTGAGAGTGCAGCTCACGCTCGGCCTGAGGACAGACGCAGCTTCATCACACACATCCTTCCTCCAGGTGGAATACACACACTTTTGTGAGGAAAAATCTATCTGGAGAATAGCATCTTTTATATTTTAGTTTAGTTTACTTTTATTTAACTATTTTATCGACAGTTCCTTTTTCCAGATGGAATCTAAATACTTTAATAAAGTGATTCGACACTCATTTTCTGCACTGATTGGGAGGAAAAACCTGCAGAATTGAATCTTTTATATTTGATTTTTTTTATTTATTTTACTTTTATTTAACTATTTTATCCGTCCAAGTACATTAATAGTCTAAATTCTTTAATAGAGTAAATCCACACTCATTTTCTGCAGTGATTGAGGGGGAAAATCTGCAGAATTGAATCTTTTATATTTGATTTTTTTATTTATTTTACTTTTATTTAACTATTTTATCCGTCCAAGTACGTTAATAGTCTAAATTCTTTAATAGAGTAAATCCACACTCATTTTCTGCAGTGATTGAGGGGGAAAATCTGCAGAATTGAATCTTTTATATTTGATTTTTTTATTTATTTTACTTTTATTTAACTATTTTATCCGTCCAAGTACGTTAATAGTCTAAATTCTTTAATAGAGTAAATCCACACTCATTTTCTGCAGTGATTGAGGGGGAAAATCTGCAGAATTGAATCTTTTATATTTGATTTTTTTATTTATTTTACTTTTATTTAACTATTTTATCCGTCCAAGTACATTAATAGTCTAAATTCTTTAATAGAGTAAATCCACACTCATTTTCTGCAGTGATTGAGGGGGAAAATCTGCAGAATTGAATCTTTTATATTTGATTTTTTTTATTTATTTTACTTTTATTTAACTATTTTATCCGTCCAAGTACATTAATAGTCTAAATTCTTTAATAGAGTAAATCCACACTCATTTTCTGCAGTGATTGAGGGGGAAAATCTGCAGAATTGAATCTTTTATATTTGATTTTTTTTATTTATTTTACTTTTATTTAACTATTTTATCCGCCCAAGTACATTAATAGTCTAAATACTTTAATAAAGTGATTCGACACTCATTTTCTGCACTGATTGGGAGGAAAAATCTGCAGAATAACATCTTTTATATTTGATTTTTTTATTTATTTTACTTTTATTTAACTATTTTATCCGTCCAAGTACGTTAATAGTCTAAATTCTTTAATAGAGTAAATCCACACTCATTTTCTGCAGTGACTGGGAGGAAAAATCTGCAGAATAACATCTTTTATATTTGATTTTTTTATTTATTTTACTTTTATTTAACTATTTTATCCGTCCAAGTACGTTAATAGTCTAAATTCTTTAATAGAGTAAATCCACACACTTTTTCTGCAGTGATTGGGAGGAAAAATCTGCAGAATTGAATCTTTTATATTTGATTTTTTTTTATTTATTTTACTTTTATTTAACTATTTTATCCGCCCAAGTACATTAATAGTCTAAATTCTTTAATAGAGTAAATCCACACTCATTTTCTGCAGTGACTGGGAGGAAAAATCTGCAGAATAACATCTTTTATATTTGATTTTTTTATTTATTTTACTTTTATTTAACTATTTTATCCGTCCAAGTACATTAATAGTCTAAATACTTTAATAAAGTGATTTGACACTCTTTTTCTGCACTGATTGGGAGGAAAAATCTGCAGAATAACATCTTTTATATTTGATTTTTTTATTTATTTTACTTTTATTTAACTATTTTATCCGTCCAAGTACATTAATAGTCTAAATACTTTAATAAAGTGATTCGACACTCATTTTCTGCACTGATTGGGAGGAAAAATCTGCAGAATAACATCTTTTATATTTGATTTTTTTATTTATTTTACTTTTATTTAACTATTTTATCCGTCCAAGTACGTTAATAGTCTAAATTCTTTAATAGAGTAAATCCACACTCATTTTCTGCAGTGACTGGGAGGAAAAATCTGCAGAATAACATCTTTTATATTTGATTTTTTTATTTATTTTACTTTTATTTAACTATTTTATCCGTCCAAGTACATTAATAGTCTAAATACTTTAATAAAGTGATTCGACACTCATTTTCTGCACTGATTGGGAGGAAAAATCTGCAGAATAACATCTTTTATATTTGATTTTTTTATTTATTTTACTTTTATTTAACTATTTTATCCGCCCAAGTACATTAATAGTCTAAATACTTTAATAAAGTGATTCGACACTCATTTTCTGCACTGATTGGGAGGAAAAATCTGCAGAATAACATCTTTTATATTTGATTTTTTTATTTATTTTACTTTTATTTAACTATTTTATCCGTCCAAGTACGTTAATAGTCTAAATTCTTTAATAGAGTAAATCCACACACTTTTTCTGCAGTGATTGGGAGGAAAAATCTGCAGAATTGAATCTTTTATATTTGATTTTTTTTTATTTATTTTACTTTTATTTAACTATTTTATCCGTCCAAGTACATTAATAGTCTAAATACTTTAATAAAGTGATTCGACATTCATTTTCTGCAGTGATTGAGGGGGAAAATCTGCAGAATAACATCTTTTATATTTGATTTTTTTTTATTTATTTTACTTTTATTTAACTATTTTATCCGCCCAAGTACGTTAATAGTCTAAATACTTTAATAAAGTGATTTGACACTCTTTTTCTGCACTGATTGGGAGGAAAAATCTGCAGAATAACATCTTTTATATTTGATTTTTTTATTTATTTTACTTTTATTTAACCATTTTATCCATCCAAGTACATTAATAGTCTAAATACTTTAATAAAGTGATTCAACACTCATTTTCTGCACCGATTGAAGAGAAACTTTTTATATTTTGATTTTTATTTTACTTTTATATAACTATTTTTCCTGCAGTTCCTTCTTCCAGATGGAATTGACACATTTGTCTTCACTGATTGTGGGGAAAAACTGCAGAACAGATTTAAATATGGCAAAATGTGTTAAACAGAGCAACAGACTATGTTACTGTATCTAAAAACATTATCAAATATACAATACTTAGTAAATACACAAAGGGGTGGTACAATATTAAACTGTGATTAAATCTAAAAGAATGAAGACTAGTCTCTAAAACATGCACTTTCTCTTATAAATATAATTTTCAATGCAAAACCAGTTAATAGACATGCTACATTTATGGCAGATGCTTTTATCCGAAGCATTTTATACATAAGTTCTATTTCCATTCCATGGGAATCGAACCCATGACCTTGCCGTTGCTGGCGTCACGTTCTACTGCTTGAGCTACAGGGACGCGTCGTTCTCTGTCATTTACTTCGCAGTTATAAAGCTTATTGAAGCACATCACAAACATCTCATGAAGTGTGTCTGCAGTTTCCGAGGTCTGACCTTCTCCAGATCCCTCCTCAGGTGCTGTGTGAGTCCGGTTCGGTCCACATGCTGGGACAGAGTCGCCAGAAGCTTACAGAACTGAGGGTTCTGGATCAGATCCTCCTCTGTCATCTGACACAAAGGGAATGCTGATAACACTAAAGGCACAGATGGTGAGAGAAAGACTCAATGTAAGAATCATTATGCAAAAGCATGCATTCAATGAGGGTGGAAAAAAAGGAAATGTCAAGACAAAGATTTAATCAACCTTGTTGATGTAAATTGTCTCCTTTGCCCAGAGATGAGACAAACACACAATCTGTTCTCTCAGACATCACTGACATCTATAACACGGCATTAAAGGGTATAAATGTTATTGATATTTGAGGTACGATATTTATAACTTCATAAGTCTTAAAATCGTCGTCCTTACCTGGATGTTTCTCGTTCAAAATAACAAAACAAAAAAAGCTCTCAACTTCCGTCACACTGTCGGTTTGTTGACATTTTCTCTTCGTTTTTACCGCCAGGAAATCCGACACTGCGCATGCGTGACTGCTAGCGTGCTGATTGGTTCACTGCCTATAATGACGTCGTTTGAACTCTTAGGTTAAGCCAATGAGCGTGAGGTTTGCGCGGTTCAGCTTAACATATATTACATATTTAATATTACGAAAGTAAATTATATATTAGGCTAATAATATTACGAAAGCATAAGTAACTTAAATATTACGAATGTGCACTGAATCAAGAGCAGAACCACTGAAATAATATATATTTCATATATAATAATATATACTAAACCTCTTCAAAAACCAAAAAACTATATATATTACATCTTTAAATGCCACACAACTTTTTTACAAAAAGCTTTCACAGACAATCAGCTTCTTTGTCTCAACTGTTTTATTTACAATTAAAAAAAAAATAAAAAAAAATACAAGCTTATATACATCTTAAGTTTATACTAAGGTATTTCCTCATCCAAAGCACTGCTGCAGACCCGAAGGGACAGAAAATGATATTTTTGTTATCTTGTCTTGGTTTCGTTTTTTAAAGCTATAAATGATTCCTGAACGGAATTGATATCCACAATTTCGCAGTCGTCACTGAATTGCAGTTAAATCTATTTTATCTTAAAGACATCACCAACATGAACATTAAAATGAATTCTGTACAAAAATTATTTTATTCCTCAGTGTTTCTGTCTTGTTTTCCAGCACAAAAAAGAAAGAAAAAAAAGTCTTAATATCAGGAAATGTATCTTGATTTAAGAATGTTTAGATATTTGTGCTGGAAAACAAAATAAAAATTATTTTTTTTTTGTAGTGAAACGTTTGGACACACTTGACAGAATTTGCGATCTTAAAACCCTTTTGATCTAAAGAAATGCATTTCTTTGCGAAACTGATTTCATTTGAGGATCCCAGAGTTTTCATCAATGCACCGACTCTAACATGTGAAAAACAGGCTGTATAAAGAACGAGTGTCCAAGCGTCTGACTGCCCGTGTGAGACTTTAAGGCGTTCAGTGTATTTTGTGCCTTATTTCCTTTGTTTCTTCCGCATCCCTGTAACCAGTGAACATTCAACATCATCCTCCATCTTGTGGTTTCACACAGTTACAGCAGTTTTTACAATCGCTAGGACAGATTTAGCAATGCTCGGGTCACTTTTTCAACCAACTTTTAGCTGGCTTCAAATTCTTCCTACATGAAAACCTTTATTTATAAGATCGTACAAGTTTTGGCGGTGGAAACAATGAATGCCAATGGGGGTCAGAATAATAAAAGTTCCCTTCTGAATTAAGTTTACTTTTCTGACCCCAAATTAAGCATCACTTAATTTTGACCTTTTTCTCAGAGACTTAATATCTGAAGTAATTTTGCTTCTCCGGTAAATGTATCTTGATTTAAGAATGTTTATGCACTTTTGTTTATAATTTATACACATAAGAAAAGGTACATGTTTCTGTCAGGTGCTTCGGAACATTTTAGGATCATTTTACGGATTTGGTTTTGATTAATTTAGTTTCGATTCATCTTTAATTTTGATTAAATGTTATGAATTAAACCTACTTTATCACTAGAAAAAAAAGAAAGAAACAACCCTTAAACATTAAAAAGTATTACGCAGTCCTTTTATAGAACATTTTTGGGTCTTTAAAGAGGCTATAAGTAGAATTCAGAAAGCCTTGTTATTAGCGACACCGGTGGCTGTGAAGTGAACTGCAGGCAGGAACGTATTGCTCGTGCACACGTAGAAGAGACTGAACGGGCCCTGATATGTTTACGGTGAAGTTTTGTTGTTCTTCGCTTAAAAGTAAAATACCTTTGCAGCGATGTACTGTTAACGAACATCCCGACGCCGTCCTGCTGCTGAGAGCGACGGTTAGATCAATATTTAAATATGTGCTGCGCGCGCTTTCCTCTCGAAAACAAAATAAACACAACAAAAATGGCAGCGGTGAGAAAACAGCAGTTCGGAAAGTGATGTGGATATGTTTGCAATAGTAAAAAAAAAAAGTTTGCATTACCTCTGCGATTTACCGTCGACAGATGAGGTAATTAAAACAACACGACCGTTAGATTATAACGTATATTTGAGACTATATAGATCTGATTATGTGAGACCATAGTTTGAATGAATCCCTTTTCTTTGCTTGACAGTAGAGAATAGACCTGATCATTAGCTTTTCTTATGAAATTGATCGGAAGAGAGGCTCTCGGGACCGCGTGTAACCGTCACATGCTTTTGATTTTCCCGGCAAAAACGTCCCGAGTCCTTCACATAAAAATCAAGCTTTCATAGACAACCTATTAAGTCGGGGAAGGTCTCGTTTTTAAAGTTTCATTACAAGCCTTTCACACACTGGCAAAAAGGGCGATTAAAGGGTTAAAATAATTACTCACCCTCATGCCATTCCAAAACTGTAAGACCTTCGTTTGTCTTCGGAACAAAAATTAAGATATTTTGATTAAATCCGAGAGGTTTTTTTTTTATCCTCTATTGAAAGCAACGAAATTACCACATTCAGTGTCCAGAAATGCAGTAAAAACTTTGTTATAATAGTCAACGTGACTACAGTGGTTCAACCTTAATGTTATAAAGCGATGAGAATACTTTTTGTATGCAAAAAAAAAAACACAAATAACAACTTTATTCAACTATTTTATTCTTCTGTCAGTGGCGCCTGCAGCCGTAGGCACTGTGCGTACCATTAGATGGCGCTAAAAAATGCATTTTTTTACATAATTTTTAAATTGATTATTAAAATATGTCTGCTTACACTTAATGAGAATAAATAAAGGTGTGCGTTTGTGTGTTGTAAAG
>CM074434.1:42784768-42819768 GCA_037101425.1 Elopichthys bambusa | reverse complement strand
TTAATTTCCAACATATTTTGCGTTCATTTTAATCCTGACATATAGTCATTTTTAAACAATAGTTGGGTTAAACTACCCAGCATGTTGGGCAAACATTTAACCCAACTGCTGGGTTTGTCCATTTTCAACCCAACTTGGGTTATTTTTAGAGTGTTCTTTATAGTGGAAAAAGGTTAAAATGTTCTTCACACTAAGAAAAAAAATGGTTCTTTTAAGAATCGATCACTGAAAGATTCGTGGAACCAAAAATGCTTCTTCTATTGCTGCAAAAAAACATTTTTGGAACCTTTATTTTTAAGAGTGCATGAAACAAAAATGCTTCTTTATAGTGGAAAAAGGTTCTTTAGATTATTAAAATGTTCTTTGCGCTCTTAAAAATGAAGTTTTTTTTTTTTTTTGCACAGCGATGCCAAAGAAGAAGCATTTTTGGTTCCACAAAACGAAGAGTTTTTAAAAGAACAATTTTTTGTGAAATGGAAAGTTTCCGTGGATTCTTCATGGAAATGTTTAAGAGTGTAAGAAAGAACTGTTTCTGCTCAGAACTGATCACCGAAAGGTTCTTTGGGGAACCAAAAATGGTTCTTCTATGGCATCACTGCGGGAAAAACAACCTTTTTGGAACCTTTATTTTTAAAGTGCATGGAAAGGTGGAAAAAAAAAAGGTTCTTTAGTTTATTAAAATGTTCTAAGAATACATTTTTGTCTTTTCAGAACTTGATTGCTGAAAGGTTATTTTTTTTGGAACCCAGAATGCTGGAAGTGAAAACCTTTATTTTTACGAGTGTGTTCAAATGAATCCCATGATGCTAAAAAAAAATCATGCAGAATAAAATGAGGTTTCTTTGGTTTGACACACACACACACACACACACACACACACACACCTCCCACATGAGGTTATTGTTCTTCCTCAGGTCCACGTGCTCAGGGGACACGAGCCTCCCGGTGAACGGGCCCATCTCAGTGCCGGCTTTGATCCAGGTCTTGGAGAAAATCCCCAGACCTTCTCCCGGGACTGAACTCTGGGCGATGATGACCTCGCTGGGCAGAACCAGACTAGACAGCTTCTGAACCTCTGCAGGACATCAACACCATGAATATGAATGGGCTTTTTTGTTTCAAGTATTCTCGTGTGAGAACATAATATTGCTTGTGATGCAGCCTATATGGCACTTTACTGCTCTTCAAAAATATAAATGACATTTTTAAATTGATTAAAACTTCACATTAATACGCTGTTGTGATCTATTCCACATTGGGTTAAAATGGACAAACCCAGCAGTTGGGTTAAATGTTTGACCCAACCTGCTGGGTAGTTTCATTTAACTCGACTATTATTTAAAAATTACTGTATTGCTCGCTTAAAATAAACCCACAATATGTTGGAAATTTATTGTTTAATGAATAATAATTAAACATTTATTTAATTGCTTATTAATAAATATTCACCTTTTGATTTTTACTGTTGCCTCTAGTAATTATGTGTCTGATTTTTAATTTCCAACATATTTTGGGATCATTTTAAGCCAGACATATAGTCATTTTTAAACAATAGTTGGGTTAAATAATATTTAACCCAATCGCTGCGTTTGCCCATATTCAACCCAAATTGGGTTGTTTTACAGTGTAGCATTGCTTTTTATTATACACAGTTTATATAATATAATATAATCGCCAGTATAATATAACTTTACTTTACTTTGGCGATTGTTTTATTTTATGCTGGTGTTCATTTCAATATTTTTAACCATTTCAAAAAAAACGAATGAGCTTTAATAAAACCCGATTTTATTGTTTAGGCCTATTCTTTTAGCTGTCAAACAAACGTGTGATGTTTATAGTTTATCTAGTGCTAAAAAAAACTAGCTCATCTTTGTAATGACACTTCGAAACGAATGAATGAAACGAATCCCCTTTATTATTATTTTGGTCACGAAATATGACCTCTATTTAACCGGATTAAATGCGTTAAATGTTGGGGAGGGAAACTGTAAAAGCGCATTGAAAGTCGCCTCAAAGCGCCAAAGAAAGACACTCGCATTTAATGTCAAAATCAAAGAATCGCCTATTTGTTGCGCACAAAACGCCAACAGAAGCGGCTGAGGAGAAGGTGAAGAACCGCATTCGTTCTGCTCGCACTGACACTCATTATTCTCCACTGACTCATTCCACATTCATTATCCTTTCACCACGTTTGTAGCAATAAATGTGAGTGAATGAAGCGATGGCTTGTTTAAAAACACGCAGGAATTTCGCAAACAAAAAGATGGAAAGGCGATTAGCTGCTTGACATGCCGTGAATGAGGACAGAAAGAGCCGTTCACGGTGTGTTAATGGAGAGAAGCGGAGATGCCAGGAGAGGAAAAGAGCCTGTCCAGAGATCCATGAATGCGGGATAAAGCTCCGAGAATGGGAATCTATTCTTTAGCTTTCTCAGGTCAAGCACAAAGTTAACCAAATGAATTTAAAGCCGCTTCATTCAGTCGTCGGCGGTTACACGCCGAACGCGCGGGTCCAAAAGCACCTTTTCACCGCGTTAAACGGCTTCAATGGAGCAAAAGAAAAGAGACAAAATGCTGAAGAAATTCCCAGAGAGTTTATTCCCACTGACAGCTCTCGCAGATCATGACACTTTTCCTAGAGTTTCATTGACGTTAAAACGCGTCGTCAAGTTCGGGCGATTTTCGCCCGTTTTCTTAACACGGAGTCGCGATCGGAATTATTTTTCAAAATTATATGACAAATAAAAAAGACTATCAACAACAACAGCGACGAAAAAAATAATTCCCCAAAAATACACGATAACGAAATTAAACACACGAAGACGGAAATACGTTTATTTTTCACTCATTCTCGATTATATCACATATTACGACAACAGAACCAGCGATTTAATATTTAAAATCGACACATCAGTTCAAACAATTAAATAAAATCTCAAAAACACATCTTAAATGAAAGTTGTTTTTTTTGTTGTTGTTGTTTTTGTTGTTCACCGCAAACAATCCAAAGTAAAAGTTCGGATCGTCCCAACAACACGTGCAACGTTCTGGAAAGGTTGTTTTATAAGTGATAAAAATTAAAACATAAAAATAATTAGTTTATTAGAGAACGTAAAAATAGATGCAACGTTCTGGCAAGGTTAGTTACAAAACGTTCCTAGAACGTTATTTGTTGTTTTTTTGTTTTTTTAAAAAAAAATAGGGGAACGTTTAGTGTCTGCAGAGAACATCAGCATCAATCATTTTACCTCTGTCAGGTTGAAGCTTTAAAAAACATAAATAGCGACATTACGCGCCTCTTATTTGCGTATATTTAACAAATAGCAGCTGAAATCAGTGGATCGCGGGAAGTGAAAGTACCTCCGGTGAAGGACTGCGCCAGAACTTCGGCAGTGAAGGCGGTTCTCGGGCTCTGCTGCTGCTCCTCGTACGGATTCTCTCCCAGCACGTTCCTCCATCTGCCGTACAGAAAACTGTGCAGAATATCGGAGGTGATGATCTCACACAGCTGAGACCTGAACCGGGACTTCAGCGCGAGCGCCTCCGCGGGCAGAACCGAACCCATGTGTGCGGCGGAGCGGGATGATGATGCGGGGATGGGAAGAAACTGCTGCGGTCCCTCTGGATCGGGGCCACTTATAGGAGCCCGTGGCTCCGAGCCTCTAATTAGTTATTAATGACCCCCCAACCCACCTACACACACACACACACACACACACACACACAAAACCTCTTTATGCAGGAGCCCCGCCACCCCCTTAAAGACACACACCCAATGAGAAACTCTGAGTCTTTGTAAAGAGAGAGAGAGAGAGAGAGAGAGACATATATGGAGAGAGAGAGAGAGATAATCTCACATAAGTGGCTCAACACCTGTATAGAGGCTATTAACACATCACAGGCTACAATTATTCTCACACATTTAACCAGCTGTTATTAACCTCAATACACACAGTCTCTCATGACATGCAATTATTTTGATTTCACTCACTTTCTTTTTTTTTTTTGGTAATTATTTAAGACACAAGTAATTTAAGTTTAAAGTGGGTGACGAGTAAAATGAGTAAAACAAATTAACATACATTGTGTATATGCATTTTATGACATAAAGTGTCATAACGTATACCACCAAAAATGTCAAAGAATAATACATTATGAAATAATATAATGATATGACTATATATATATATATTTTATGACACTATCAAAGAATAATCTAATAATGTGCATTTAACATGCTCCATTATAGGAGTCGCGTCTTGATTAATTTTTTTGTTGTAAACCAGGTAATAATTACAACGTAAATGTTCAACAGCTTTAAGGTTCAAGAAACCAGAAACCGACTTTAAAAAATAAAAACTCCCTGCGAAAGTGACAACTAACCTCGGTCTATTCATGCAAACTGTTTATTCCCAGTATTATTGTGATATACGTTACAGTATTTCTCTATTCTTTCGCTGAAGCCCAGGCTTTGTGAGCTTTTTCTTCTCCGGATGGATGGATGGAGTGTTTGAAATGAGCATTTTCCCACTTTCCTCCAGCAGGGAGAACATCTTTATTCCATTCTCATCCTGCAAGTTCCCTTTTTATTTGATGCAAATCAATCCGTCATGGCGTTTTGAGGAGGATCTGACATCCGTTACACTGGAGATCACGGTCATCATGTGATGTTCGAGGAGGAACATTCATTTTTGAGAGCAGAAATGAAGGTAAAGGTGTTTTATTTTATACACTCTTAGATGAAAAGGCACTTCATATATGGAAGCTTTTAGGGGTTTCGCTCCGTTTATGGATTTACTTTTGTTTAATTAAATTTCAGCTCGTAAACTTTACTACTAGAAAAAGATGTAAACAACCCATTAAACATCGTTATGCAATAATTTAAGACATTTCTCCTATTAAAGAACCCTCATTAACTAATGCAGACTGAATTGAATTGTAATATATTTCAAACGCTTATAAAGCCAAAACAAACATTATATATACATACTCACAATATCATATCACACTGATTCTGTGTCTTTCTGTGCAGCAGAAATGAAGAAAACACACAAAAGACTTAATATAAAACAAAGAGGTGAATTCTGGATCTGAATGTGATCAAAACCATGAATATGTCATCAGATATTTATATTCACTAACTTTAACAAGCCTTTAAGAACTCAATACATGCATTCAGATATGAATGCACATTCAATCTATTTAACTTATCTGCTAAGAATTGCATAAGCGTATATAAAGTGTTGCGATGTGAAATGTGAATGATCAATAATGTTCATGCAACACATTAATAATTAAAGCCGTAATGTTCACAGACTCCTGAACATGATTGTCTTCAATAATAATCCACCATCAGCAGATCAAATTCACTCAAAATGAATTCATTACCCTTACTTAATTTAATTTAAGAATGCATTTACACAATTTATTTAATTCAGATTAGATTAGTTTAGTTGGATCAACACAATTTATTATGTTACGTATTACTTTTATTGCATTTGCCAAACACATTTTTAGTTTTAACACAAATATATTAAGCAAACTTCAGTTTTAAATATATTAGGTGGATTCAACACGATGAAATTAAGTAGTTATTTTCTTAATTCAACTGAACAAAAGGCTGAAACCATTGTGTTGAGTGTACGTTTGTTCTTCATGCATTAATAAAGGGAATTATCATTCACTAAAACTATCACTTCTGTTCATTTAAATAAAGCTGAAATATATATATATATATATATTAGTTGAAAAATGATGTTGGCAATAAACTGAAATGAGTTTAAGTCGAAGCACTAAAATTAAAAACTGAATTAAAGGTACACTATGTAAGTCGTTAAAAAAAACAAAACTATGTAATAAAAAGTAATAAAAACACCATCTCCGTGTCGCTTTTACAACATTTCAAATCCCTCAGTTCTCTCCATCTCAGAAAACGATGTTGATTCTTGTTTTATTACAAGCTCTGTCACATTCTCTGTTCACCGTTTGTTTGTTGTGACATGTGATGTCTACACAGCGTCTTAAGTTTGCTTATGATCTGCGATTTCTCTCTCAAGAAACCACGCTAATTCTGATTTGATGCTGGCGAACGATCTCAGCTTCAGCGTCATCACTACGACACACCCCGACGGCATTGATTACGGCTTTTGTTCACACAAGACGCTGATCCCGGTGTTGTGCCGAATTTTGACCCCCTGTCAAATTATTACCCCCACGTTGATTTCGCTACCTGATTGCCTAATCCTCACCCCACCCTTAATCCTAAACCTACTAATACTAGGGGGGTAATAATTTGGCAATAATTTCCCATCCCCGAATCATGCTGCTCTCAGAATTATAGTAAATAGAGTTTCCTAGGTAAAAAATTGCATATGAACACCCTCCCATGTCATAACTTGAATGCAATGAGTTCGTAATCATGACTTCAGAAGTGGGAATTATCCTAAAGCACGTGAAGGCAGCATTAATCCTGGAATCAATCCCGGGACGCGTTTGCATTCGCTCAGAAGGCACTCTGGCAATTTTCTGGAATCACTCTCTCTCTCACACACACACACACACACACACACTCCCTGCAGTCCAGTGTTTTATCAGCCTGAGGGCAGAAAAGAAGGAAACTCATCTGTGCTTAAAAATCCATTACGCACAATGAATCCTCCCACAAACCACCTCTCACTAAACACACACACACACACACTGCGCTTTCAATTAAAGGAAAAACCACACCGGATGCATTACACTAGACGGCAGGACAGAGTTTAAGATCATCCTCAAGCATTTTAAGAGTAAATCTAATGATCTTCAGTCTGAATAAACACTGATGTCTACAAACAAACACAATCGGACACTTTGGGATCAACAAACCTATTTACTCTTAAATGACCTCAAACGATATACAACAAACAGACCAGGGTTATTATAGTTTAATAAAACTAAAATATATATATTTTTTAATTATTAAATTGTTACATGAAATTAAAAAAATAAATAAAAAAACATTATTATAAATTATTTTTAAAATATTAAAAAAAACCTTACAATTTATTTTATTACAGCTAGGAACATTTATCATTTTAATTTATATTGATGTACTTAAATGTACTAAATTAATTAAAATTAAAATATTTAAAACGACAGACATGTTAAAATTAAAGCGATTTTTTTTTTTTTTTTAATTCAGACTATTAATAAAAACTATAATAGTTTCTTGATGATACTAAAACAACAGATGTTTGTTTGGTGTTTGTGGAGGGGTAGCCTTAGTTCAGCTACACTTCAACATTAGTTATCGTTAGCAAAGCTTAAAAATACTATAGAAGTTTGTTCATTGTTAGTTCAAGTTGATTTACCAATACATTTTTTAAATCAAAAGCTGTGTGTGTTAACATCAGTAAATGAACTAACATGAGTAATCAATGAACAACTGCATTTTTATTAAATAACATTGACAAATATCAATACAAGCTGTAAGAAATATTGCCTTCTTGTTAGCTAATGCATTAGCCTAACGAAAATTTAAATAATGCTTCAATTCTTCTTCCAAAACGTGTTTTTGTTTTACCACGATTCACTACAGTAAGCCTGTTATAAGCGTTTATATTTTATACCTGTCGGGGTGGTTTTCGCGGGAAATGTAGTACTTACGTCGCTCGCCTGTGCGTGTCTCGTCATATCCGTAAGTAGAAAACTAGCTCCAGCTGATTTCCCTCGTGTCTGGTGTGGGAGCGGCACATGTTAGTTGTCAAAACGAGCAAGACATGTCGACATTGAGTCGCTAAATTTGTTTTAAACAAACTCCGAAAAGAGAAGGCGTGGCTTGGCTTTTCGATCATGGCGTGAAATGTTGTAAAAAGGACTGAATTACTATCTAGATGATGTTTTATGAGCAGAAGGATAACCATATTCATCTGAAGTGTCACGCAAAGCCAAAGGACGATCAAAAACAAAGCATGCAGTTCTGCCTTTTAACCGCCAGAGGGACAAAGGTTATATAGTGTACATTTAACTAATGTTAACAAACGAGACCTCATTGTTAAGTGTTACCGAATGAGCAAATATAAAATAATTTGACATAAGTTCAAATGACTACTACAACTGACTTGCCTGCTATTGGTTTTACGCATCACAGAAAACAGAGATAAACAAAACCGACAAAAACCTGGAAGACGAAGCGAAAGGAAAGGATGATGCCAAGCGAAGAAAAGCACAAAAGAAGACGTCGTCTTTCAATCATTTTAATACATGGTTACCTGTACACATGAGGAAGAAAAGAAACACTAAAATTAAACATTTTTGAAATTATAATATCCCTTTTCATTAAGCAATGAAGTTAATACTAGATCAATTTGTAACTAGTCAATCATACATATATTAGATCACACAGAGTAGAAAGGAAAACAGAATTAAAAAGTTACTGGATCGGGACTGTACAGGAGTCCACAGTGTGTACTGGGATGGATGAGGGGCTTCAGAGAGACCGCCGGTACCAAATAAGACAAAAACTTTGATCTTCCAATACTTCGAATATAAAAAACTACAATTAATTAATACACAGGTAGGCTCTGAGAGGCTTAGCAGTCTTGAACGCTTTAAACGCTTTAAAGTTTACAGAACACACATAAAACGTCTCATCTGTCAGCAAGATGCAACATCAAATTTCAAATTACACATTCACAATCTTTGACAAATTTCAGTATGAAAACAACAGAAAAACAGGGACAGTTTTCCTGCAAAACAGGACAAAAAAAGTCTTTGATTTAATTATATATATTTTTAAATAAAGTATTTAGTCAAGTATCTGAGCATACATACATAGTTTTACAAGAGAGCAAAGGCAAAAAACAACCACCCTTTCCCCGTCAAATCACTGTAATAAAAAATTATCCGTTACATTTGCATACGTCTAAAAAAAACCTCTAAGATCTACAAGTTAAACGTCTGTCAAAATATTAGAGAAATCCATCTTTGTTTCAAAAAAAAGAAAAAAAAAAAAAAAAAGAACTGAAATAAGATATTGCACCTTTTTCAACCAGAGTACAATAAAATGACAATGAAAACAGAATACAAAGTACATGAGGAATTACATCATCAGGAACCGACTGCCATTCGCCGTTTTTCGTGTAACAAAAGCATATATTTCTGTAACAAAAACATCACAGTTTTTTTTATTTATCGCACTGAATTAAAATGCTTTATGTATAAGAAAAAAAGAAAGAAAACATTTTGTACACATTCTTAAAACATTGCATGACAAAACTAAACGATAACGTATTCAAGACTGCTAAGCCCACGATCATTTTATTGCAACAGAACTAGAAAAATAAGAGATTATATTGCGCGATCGATGAAATGCCGCAACTCCGGGGTTCGTTTTGGCGATATACATCTGAATATATATATATCGTTGAATTAAAAAGGAAGAATAGAAAACAAACCAACTCTGAAACGGTCCAAAAAGGATCCCGGAAATTGCCCATTTGAATAAATGGTGTGTACACAAGGATTTAGTAACAATTTTGATGTCCTGATTTAGAAATAGTTCTCTTTTTAAATCATATAAGTCATTCTACAGCTAGTGTTTCTCACTAAGAAAAAAAGTAAAAGTCTTCAAGGCGTTGCAAATCTAGAAACCTCTGTTACAAAAGGTCTGTTTCCTCCTCGCAGTGATTCAAAAATCTTCAACTAAAGGGTCCGTGGTCGTCCGCTTTAATGATCCTGCGGGACGAGAGGAAAAACAGCGTCAGCGTAATGTTACGAACACACCGGCGGTCAGAAGCTGGGAATCATTCAGAGTTTTTAATGTTTCTGAAAGAGTCTCTTCTGCTCACCAAGGCTGCATTTATTTGATCAAAGATACAGTAAAAACAGCTAAATAATATTACAGTTTAAAGCGGCTGTTTTCTATGTGAATATATTGTAAATAAATACAATCAAAAATGTGAAATATTAGTTTAAAACAGCTGTTTTCTATGCAAATATATTGTAAATAAAATACAGTAGAATTGTGAAAAATTATTAAAATTTAAAACAGCTGTTTTCCATGTGAATATATTGTAAATAAATACAATCAAAAATGTGAAATATTAGTTTAAAATAGAGGTTTTCTATGTAAATATATTATAAACAAAACAGTAAAAATTATGAAATATTACAATTCAAAACAGCTGTTTTCTATGTGAATATATTGTAAATAAAAATTGTGAAATATTAGTTTAAAACAGCTGTTTCTATGTAAACAAAACAGTAAGAATTATGAAATATTACAATTCAATAGCTGTTTCTATGTGAATATATTGTAAATACAGTAAAAATCGTGAAAAAATATTAAAATTTAAAACAGCTGTTTTCTATGTAAATATATTGTAAATAAATACAATAAAAATTGTGAAATATTAGTTTAAACAGCTGTTTCTATGTAAACAAAACAGTAAGAATTATGAAATATTACAATTCAATAGCTGTTTCTATGTAAATATATTGTAAATACAGTAAAAATCGTGAAAAAATATTAATTTAAAACAGCTGTTTTCCATGTGAATATATTGTAAATAAATACAATCAAAAATGTGAAATATTAGTTTAAAATAGAGGTTTTCTATGTAAATATATTATAAACAAAACAGTAAAAATTATGAAATATTACAATTCAAAACAGCTGTTTTCTATGTGAATATATTGTAAATAAAAATTGTGAAATATTAGTTTAAACAGCTGTTTCTATGTAAACAAAACAGTAAGAATTATGAAATATTACAATTCAATAGCTGTTTCTATGTGAATATATTGTAAATACAGTAAAAATCGTGAAAAAATATTAAAATTTAAAACAGCTGTTTTCTATGTAAATATATTGTAAATAAATACAATAAAAATTGTGAAATATTAGTTTAAACAGCTGTTTCTATGTAAACAAAACAGTAAGAATTATGAAATATTACAATTCAATAGCTGTTTCTATGTAAATATATTGTAAATACAGTAAAAATCGTGAAAAAATATTAATTTAAAACAGCTGTTTTCTATGTAAATATATTGTAAATAGAGTAAAAATTGTGAAATATTAAAATTTAAAACGGCTGTTTTCCATGTGAATATATTGTAAATAAATACAATCAAAAATGTGAAATATTAGTTTAAAATAGATGTTTTTTATGTAATTATAAATAAAAATAGTGAAATATTAGTGTAAAACAGCTGTTTCTATGTAAATATTGTAAATAAAACAGTAACAATTATGAAATATTACAATTCAAAATAGCTGTTTTATGTGAATATATTGTAAACAGTAAAAAAATTTAAAACAGCTGTTTTCTATGTAAATATATTGTAAATACAATCAAAAATGTGAAATTAGTTTAAAATAGCCGTTTTCTATGTAAACAAAACAGTAAGAATTATGAAATATTACAATTCAAAACAGCTGTTTTTATGTAAATATATTGTAAATACAGTAAAAATCGTGAAAAAATATTAATTTAAAACAGCTGTTTTCTATGTAAATATATTGTAAATAGAGTAAAAATTGTGAAATATTAAAATTTAAAACGGCTGTTTTCCATGTGAATATATTGTAAATAAATACAATCAAAAATGTGAAATATTAGTTTAAAATAGATGTTTTCTATGTAATTATAAATAAAAATAGTGAAATATTAGTGTAAAACAGCTGTTTCTATGTAAATATTGTAAATAAAACAGTAACAATTATGAAATATTACAATTCAAAATAGCTGTTTTTATGTGAATATATTGTAAACAGTAAAAAAATTTAAAACAGCTGTTTTCTATGTAAATATATTGTAAATACAATCAAAAATGTGAAATTAGTTTAAAATAGCCGTTTTCTATGTAAACAAAACAGTAAGAATTATGAAATATTACAATTCAAAATAGCTGTTTTATGTGAATATATTGTAAACAGTAAAAAAATTTAAAACAGCTGTTTTCTATGTAAATATATTGTAAATACAATCAAAAATGTGAAATTAGTTTAAAATAGCCGTTTTCTATGTAAACAAAACAGTAAGAATTATGAAATATTACAATTCAAAACAGCTGTTTTTATGTAAATATATTGTAAATACAGTAAAAATCGTGAAAAAATATTAATTTAAAACAGCTGTTTTCTATGTAAATATATTGTAAATAGAGTAAAAATGGTGAAATATTAAAATTTAAAATGGCTGTTTTCCATGTGAATATATTGTAAATAAATACAATCAAAAATGTGAAATATTAGTTTAAAATAGATGTTTTCTATGTAATTATAAATAAAAATAGTGAAATATTAGTGTAAAACAGCTGTTTCTATGTAAATATTGTAAATAAAACAGTAACAATTATGAAATATTACAATTCAAAATAGCTGTTTTTATGTGAATATATATTATAAACAGTAAAAAAATTTAAAACAGCTGTTTTCTATGTAAATATATTGTAAATACAATCAAAAATGTGAAATTAGTTTAAAATAGCCGTTTTCTATGTAAACAAAACAGTAAGAATTATGAAATATTACAATTCAAAACAGCTGTTTTTATGTGAATATATTGTAAACAGTAAAAAAATTTAAAATATTAAAATTTAAAACAGCTGTTTTCTATGTGTATATTGTAAATAAAATACAGTAAAAAATATATTTAATTTAAAACTGCTGTTTCTATGTAAATATATTGTAAACAAAACAGTAAAAATTATGAAAAATTCAAAATAGCTGTTTTTATGTGAATATATTGTAAATAAAATACAGTAAAAATTGTGAAACATTACAATTTAAAACCGCTATTTTACTGTGTTTGATGAAATAAATGCAGCCTTGGTGAGCAGAAGAAATTTCTTTTAATGTTCAAATAATTCCAAACCTTTGACTGGCAGCGCACAAGCTGATAAATAATACATGATGAATCTCTATAGTGTGTTTACCGGGAGGCCGGGAGCCTGTGTCTGTCCCTGGCTGTAATACGCCCCCTGCTGTCTGTAATACTCCACCCAGGCGGCGCTGTAGTCTGGAGGAGAACTCTGCTGAGAACCAGGACCGGCTCCCTGAGCTGAACACACACAGACAGAAGGATGAGAATACGGACATCCAGCTACGTTCCATTAACAACCGCAGGACAGACGGTCTTACTCTGTTTCTTGTAATACTCCTCCCATGCTTTGCTGTAGTCGGAGCCGCTGCTCTGGCCTTGGTTCTGTTGACCTGCACAGAGAACATCAGTCAGTACTAGTATCCAAATAAAACAAGTCTCAATACAGCTATTATCAAATGGCAAAGGCTGCGATTTAATTAAACAAATACATGCACTGTGTGTATGAGAATGAAGCGCAGCGCTGTGTTCATTTACACGTGAGCAGCTCATGATCCGCCGGCGTCTCAGAGCGTCTCGATTCATCTGCATCTGCAACTTCATCCGCATCTGCTGTGAGTTTGAGTCGCTTTAACATGCGTTTGAGAACGAAACATACGCCAAACATCTTCACAAACTCATAAGGAATAGCGCTGATCAACAAAAGAGACGCTTTAAGGGCTTCTGAGGTTTACGCCAAAATAAAAGTGTGGTTTAATATTTGAAAAAAATGACGAAATCAAGCCATAAATATTAGTATTGTGTAATTTTACAGCTGTAAGTTAAATATATAATTAAAATTAACACAAAACAAAATATGATGATTTTTAATTGTATTATTTTGCAATTTTTATATTTTTTATTATTAATAACAACAATAAAGCCATATTGATAGAGAAATAATTTTTTCGCCATGTTAATATGAATGGATTTCCGTATTGATTTTTTTCACCCATAGTTTGAACTACACATTGCATTTGTCTTTTGTGCGCAACAACACACGTTCATCTGCTGGCTTTTATCAGGAGTAATGAAAAACAACAACAGTATAATATGGCGGACCCGGAAAACTGTCAGTCAGGAAAATAAAAACCTCTCAAACGAGTCTCCCTGTGATGTTGTGCACACAGTAGTTTCAGAGGTACTTGCCTAGCTTCTTATAATACTGCTCCCACGCTTTGGAATAGTCCATCTGGCCGGTCTGGGATCCATTGTGACCTGAAATGAGCAGAATGAAGTGAATCTGACGGCCCTCAGAAGAAACGTTCATGATGTAACGGATGAGGGACGTGAAACTCACTGGGGTCCTGCTGGCTCTGGGGCTGCCATGTCTGATATGTGGTTCCCCAACCTCCAGTCATGAACGTCTGCGGACCACTAGTGCACAAAACAACATCTCACAGATTACAAACACACGCCTGACACGATCCACATGGACTGAAACACACTGCTGCACACTGCTCAGTTTTGAGACACTCACAACAAGGAAACAAGATCCTGCAGGGAAACTCTACTCTGTTTTGATCTTAGACTAAAAATAAGTTCTTGATCAGAATAAACTCACTGACAGAGAGGAAATAAGGAGAGGAAGGAACTGAAGGGAAAGAAAGAAAAGGAAGGAAGGAAGGGAGGGAAGGCACTACTCACTTCTGATGAGGGGTCGCTGGTCCTTGGGTGAAAGGACTGAGTCCAAAGCTGCTGTTTCCTCCCATTCCAGATGCCTGTATGAGGAAGAGCAGAAAAATCCATCAGAGAGACTGAACAGACACCCGACTGATCATCAGCGACGATCTTGAACGCATACTTGAAGAGTTTACCTTCACAAACACCACGTTTGGGGTCAGAAAGGTACTCTTTAAAATAAATTATTACGGTTATTTTAACAGAGAGCGACGAGAAGGCGATCACTCACCCCAATCTTCTCGTCTATCAGCTGTCTGGCCATTTCCATCTGCTGAGGAGATCCGCGGATGGAGAAGATCCGGACGTTGGGGTCGGTGTTTGGAGGAGGATTTCTCTGCAGCTCCACATGAGCGCCGGACTGCTGGTTGATGTTCTTGATGGTCTCTCCACCTGAGCAGAACAAACATGAGCACGACCTTCAGAAGTGTTTCTGACTCAACGATCCTCACACAGATGCAATCCGTCCTGTTTGAAGCTTGAGTATCTGGGAAGATTTTAAAACACCAGTTTGAACCAGTGGTTGGCGGATATATCGGCTGGTCTTTAGCAGATTTTCGGCATCAGCAGGCAAGTTTTCCGTTTTGCCAATGTGACTTTTATTTTGACATCACATGGGACTTTTATTTTGACATCACTGAGAACAACAGCACCTGAGCATTCTCCATCTGCTTTAGCTTCCTTTCTCCGCAAATACGCATTTATATCATTTAAACACGTCTCCGAATATCTAAGGAACATTTAATTTCCTTGCAAACTTTGGCGAATTCAGATTTTCTGAAATGCGCATTTATTGACTACATTAAAACGTGTACATTACTGTTAACTAAAACTATTAAAAACATGTTACTTACGGAGCTCTGCACGACATGCAGAAAAAAAAAAGCTAAATTGCGCGCATGACTTACGAATTCGTTGCCTCGATTTACTAAATTGGGCGCACAATTTACTACTTTGTTCCCTTGATTTATAAATCATGCGCATGATTTAGCAAATTGAGGGAACGAAATAGTCAATCGTGCAAATGTTTTAGCAAATTGAGGAAAACGAAATCGTAAATCTTGTGAACATTTTAGCAAAACGAGGAAAACGAAATAGTAAATTGTGCGAACGTTTTAGCAAATCGAGGGAATGAAATAGTAAATCGTGCAAATGTTTTAGCAAATCGAGGAAAACTAAATAGTAAATCTTGTGAATGTTTTAGCAAATCGAGGAAAACGAAACAGTAAATCGTGCGAACATTTTAGCAAATCGAGGGAACGAATTAGTAAATCGTGCAAACGTTTTAGCAAATCGAGGGAAATAAAATAAATTAAACCTAACTAGCAATATATATACGAAATAGTAAATCCTGCGAACGTTTTAGCAAATCGAGGGAACGAATTAGTAAATTGTGTGAACATTTTAGCAAATCAAGGGAAATAAAATAAATTAAACCTAACTAGCAATATATATATATATATATATATATATATATATATATAGACTAATAAAATGACAAAAGTACATAATGAAATTACTAAAAATTAAACTAAAATGAACATGAAAAATAAAAGCTTATTCGAAATATTAATAAAACTATAATAAAAGTAAAATAAATAACACTGGCCTGTGTGAATTGGATGCAGAGATTTCAAATGATTTTTTTCATGTAAATTTATTTACAAATTATTTATTGCTGATTTTGTAAATATTGTAAAATAAATATAAAATTAATTTTAACTATTGTTAAGCATGTTTTTACTATATCATGCATATCGGCATCGGCCGTATCAGTTGAGCAACGTTAAGCATCTTTAAACCATCTGCTCGAGGGAGAAACGAGGGGTCTCAGGATTGTGTACGAACACAGGAAAGCCTGGTAAAGGGAAACACAGTGATGTCTGAACATTTGTTCACTTGTGGGAGACGCATCTAGGCGGCGTGACCCCGGCTGACCCAGGATGAAAATGCTCATCAAAACCACTCCTCCTCTCTTTGCCTCTGCGCCAGGGCCGATTGACTGAGACGGGCCATTAAGCTATTGTCAAACAAATTTAACTTCTGCATTAATGAAGCCATTATGAGCTCCACAGTCAGACAGAGGTACAGATAAAGACCCGAGCGTTGAGTTCATGGACTGAGGAGCTCTAATTCAAGCGTATAGAGGACTGGTTAAAGGCTGCTGGTTAAAACTACTGGTGGTCTTCGACACGCACTGAAAAGTGAGTCTAACAAAGCTGATCAACAATGGAGATCTGTGTGTCTCACTGAGGTCAGAGTTAACAGCCCTGTTGGGTATGAGAACTGCAAATCAGCTAATTAATGCATTAACTGGCAGCAAATGATTCTCCCAATTTTATTATTTTGAGGTTTGTTGATAAAATGCATCTAAAGGAATGAGAAAGCACTTTATCTGGAGGTGATATGATGACAAATGCGGACGGATAAATTACATATACTCATTAAAATGACCTGCATATATAACCAAACCCAAATTCATTGCATTAATAACACATTAGTGATTCTGACAATCTCTTTAATGTAAATAAAATTAATTGCTACTCATAAATGAATGGCTAAAACAAAATGCCCAGAAATTCCAAGAAAAAAAATTAATGATGAACGATTAAAAAAACTGAAATATTACTACAGGCAATAAATATTACCCACAATCCAACAGTCCCTGTGCAATTTTAGTATTATTACGATACTATTACAGTTTGTTCATATTTTCAATTAGACTTCACTTTTATATTTTCCGTTTTAATTTAAGTTTTAGTATTTTTTGTGCATTTCTTGTGTCATTTTTAGCATCTTTTAAAAAATATTTTTTTATTAGTTTTAGTTATTTTAGTTCTTCAACCTGAAATAAAAGTGATAATTGCTGCTTATTCAAAAATCGCTAAAATAAAAAATTTTTTTTTTTTTTTTGGTTAATGAAAATGTTGAGTTTTAGTTAATGATAATTAAAAAAGAAAGTGTGAATGCTAAAACGTTAACAGTTTCATTCACCAATGAACAGAACGTCACTCATCGGATGAACGGCACAGTTTTAAGACCACCCAGTAGATGTTTTACCCCATTGTAGTCAAATAAAGAGCTTAAAGGGTCCCTACAGAGAGAGCACTTATAAGGGCCATTGTATACAAAGTGACGATTCTGAAAAACGTGCATCTGACAGGAGTAAACTAGACTTCCACCAACTCAAAAAATGTATTCCATGATGTCTGTTAATTATTCAGTACTTTCATTACAATGCAATTACAAAACAACTTTAACTTCTAATATTTTTATCGTTCATCAGCTGAAAATCGTTCTGAAAGTGATTCCAACGATTGTGTTCCTCTGTGCCGCTATCATTATAGTTGTGGTGCGGACTTCTGTATTATAATAGAATTAGTATTAGTTATTTGATATTAGTATTATTTACTCTTGAAACTTGGCATTGTGGTACCCCGAACATTGCTGCGTTTCATACGATCAACTGTTTGCAACATTTAAATCTCTTAATACAACAAAACCAACCAATATTTAAATTATTAATAAAACAAAACCAACTGACATTTAAATTTGTTAATAGAACAAAAACCGATCGACATTTAAATCTCTTACCAGAACAAAACAGACTGAAATTTAAATTTATTAATAAAACAAAACCAACTGATCCTAACCGATATTTAAAACTCTTGCTAGAACAAAACCGGCTGATATCTGAATTTATTAATAGAACAAAACCAACCGATATTTAAATCTCTTTATAAAAAAAATAATAATAATAAAAAAAAGAGATCGATATTTAAATGTATTAATAGAACAAAACCGACCGATATTTAAATGTATTAAGAAAACAAAACCAACCGATATTTAAATGTATTAATAGAACAAAACAGATTAATATTTAAATGTATTAATTGAACAAAACCGACCGATATTTAAATCTCCTAAAAGAAAAAAAAGACCAATATTTAAATGTATTAATAGAACAAAACCAACCGATATTTAAATGTATTAAGAAAAAACCAACCGATATTTAAATGTATTAATAGAACAAAACAGATTAATATTTAAATGTATTAATAGAACAAAACAGATTAATATTTAAATGTATTAATAGAACAAAACAGATTAATATTTAAATGTATTAATAGAACAAAACAGATTAATATTTAAATGTATTAATAGAACAAAACAGATTAATATTTAAATGTATTAATAGAACAAAACCGACCGATATTTAAATCTCCTAAAAGAAAAAAAAGACCAATATTTAAATGTATTAATAGAACAAAACCAACCGATATTTAAATCTCTTAAAAGAAAAAAAAGACCAATATTTAAATGTATTAATAGAACAAAAGTCAAATATTGTGCTGCAAACATCAATAACAGCTTTAACTTGTCAATGCTGGCAGATGATCATGGTATAAGATGTGCATTAAACGATTTGAATGCACTGGTACTTTGCCTCTACGTTGTGCAATAAAATCAAAATTACATATCATATTGCCGTATATCAGCACATGTCTAGTTCTAACCTTTGCCGATCACAAGGCCGCACTTATCAGCTGGTATTGTGTAGGTGACTTCCTGCAAGCCTCCAGGAGTTCCCATGTTCCAATCACCACGTCCTCTGCCGCGACCTCTGGGTCCGACCGGACCTCCAAAACCATCACGCTCCTGAACACCAAACAGAGGAGAAACAAGATCAAATACAAGCCACACAAAACATCCACAATTGGTCATGTGGACATAAACTAAAAGCTAAAAATAATCCTATATTGACTAACTTAACCTGTTTGCATTGATTCTGTCATTTTCCCGTTTATCACTCCTCTGAAACAGTCTGGATTGTATAAAGCGCTATAGAAATAAAGCTGACTGATCCAGATGTACCTGTGCTGTATGGACCAGATCATTGATGAGGTGAACGGCATGTTGACATCGGTCGGGCTGACCCATCACCTGAGCGATCCGGTCGGGACTGATCCCATCATCTGAAACAGTCACACACATACGGGTTTATGAACAGAGATCCAGAGATTAGAAAACGATACATGAATTTCTAAGGCCTCTAAATGATCAACATGATCAAAACCTGTTGCACACGATCTACTACATGCCTTCTGTTGTCTGATTGATAGTTTAGACTTTAGTTTAGACAAGTTTATGGATAATTGGATTAAAATACAGTACACTAACACAGCCACTTTATGAACTATTTCAATTGAATTCTCCTTCCTTAAATTCACATTTGAATCACAATTCAATCCGTTTGCGACCTTCATTCAAATTCAGTAAGTGAATGAATTAATCAGGCATTCTTGCAGTTGAATTGCTCAGCTGCGTATGAATATTCATGGGATTGTAAACCGTGTAAACACATGGGAGAGAACAGTATATAAATCCCTGTAAACTTCTTAACACTTCAATGATCCCTGCTGGACCTCCACGGGTCTTAAGAGATTTGTGTGATCAAGTGTGTCCCAACATGCCCTAACCTGAGTTTACCAACATCCCGAAACAGATACAGGTACAGATAAACCACACACAGGAGGACATACGGAAGCAGCTATACATCAGCGAAGCCTTTATTGGGGATTTGGCTATTTCTGGGCTAATTTTGAGTAGTAACTGGGTGGGTTTTGTTGTGAAAACCTGGCAACCCTGGCTATAACCCTGGCATTTGGCGAAGTGATATGGAACTGTAATGCGGTGAAAACCTGCCTGGAACTACTTTAGCCATGTGTTTCACTGAAAATAATTGCACACCTTAGAAGGTTCATCAACCAATCAGATTCAAGCATTCAACAGCCCTGTAGTATAAATATAAATATTAGTTGAAAAACAAACTAAACGTAAGTTAGAAATGAAAAACCGAAATTGAAGCACTAAAATTAACAGAAAAACAAAAAAAACAAAAAATGCAATTTTTTTTTTTTAAAACTAACAAAACGACAAAAGCACAACTAAAAAATAAACTAATTAACCTGAAAACAAAATATAAAAATAAAAGCTAATTCAAAATAACACTGCTGTACATGTGTATCAAAGACAATTCACAAAGTAAATTAAATTAAAATATGGTAAATATTAGGGATGCACGATATATGTTAATTTTTAATGTTATCGTTATTATTAAAGCTAATAAATATATTAAAGCTTATAAATAATGGCTTATTTCTAGAGATGCACCGATATATCGGTCAATAATCGGTATCGGCCGATAAAAGTAAATTTCCACACTATCGGTCGATCGGCCAGAGATCCTGTCAATCAAAAGAAGGCAGAAAATTGCACTGCATTTAGGCAACTGAAATATGAATGGAATATGATTGCAATCATGCCATATTAAGTCTTGTTGTTGTTTTTGGGCTCTACTAGAACAGGTTTTCCTGCTTGAATGTTGATTATTTTCCTCATATTCTCCATTGACGCTCTGTTTACTTCCTGTCTCTATGAAGCCCCTCCTTCTGAAAAGCACAATGTGCTCTGATTGGTCGACTGGAGCAGTGTTGTGATTGGTGTTTGGGAAATGTCCCGCCCCTTACCATAACCGCCAGTTTCGACACACTACTAACTAACTCAACCAGGCCCCGCCCATTTATTCTGCGTATGAATTATTTAAACGAGGAATATCGTGACGTTCGTTCATGGAAGAAAACTCAAGACTCCAATGGAAGGAGTTCAGAAACACTGACACTGATATAGAGAACTACTTTTTCATGCTCAAACAGCAAAAGAAAGTTGGAAAAAAGCATATTAGGTCCTCTTTAAATAACACTGACCTGGCTTAAACTGGATCCTGACGCCTGCATCGTTCTGAATCTTCTTGATCATCTCTCCGTTTCTGCCAATGACGATACCAACTGCAAACCTGGGCACTGCAACCTGTGTGTGCAAACAAATTATGAATTATTTATGGCTTAAAACGCTCAAAATGACTTTATCTCGGGAGCTGAACATGCTTACATCGATGCTGCTGCCCAGTCTGGAGCTGAAGTCACTGCGGCCGCTCCTGAAATCTCCCTGATCCTTTTCCCTGATGATCTCAACGACCAGCTCTCTTGCTTGCTGTACCAAACACACACAGGGTCAGATGTCATTCGACCTGACTGTGGATCTGAGACTGTAAAGACCCCGATATACTCCTGCTGAAGCTCCATTTTGTTTTTTGTTTAGGGGTTAAAGAGTTTGAAATACATTTGCAGCGAAAAATCCTGATGGTTAGATGAACGTGTGCTGCACGCTTTCCTCTCAATAACAAAATAAGCAGAACAAAAATGTATGTCGAAACAAGTGTCCAAAAAATTAAAATACAAGCAGAAAATATTAGAGCACAAAAAAAAACATTGTTATTCTGATAAACTCGCATTCATTTTCAATTCGTTTTTACAAGCGTTTTTAAAAACTTTTTTTTGATTAGTGACTGCAATACTTTTGAGCAGAAAATTAACCCCAGACGTCTGATCTTGATGGCCTGAACAAAAGAAATGAACCAGAGAAGATTTCCACATCAAAGAAGGCGGGGCCTCAGAGCCACACCCACCTATTACATCATAATGGTAGTTCGGAGGTGTTAGAAGCTTTGCTTTGGCCTGATTTTGTTTGAAATGAAGTCACACCAGTTCATTCTTCGATTTTGCTTGAAGTATATCAGGGCCGTAATGTTATTAAAGACACAGACCTGAACTTTATAAGGGTCTCCAGTGATTCTCAAGGGTTTGTCTGATCCAGTGGGCATCGGGTCGTCCTGAATCATGATCATCTTCACTCCTGTCCTTTCCTGTGGGCGCACAAAATAAAATTTGAAATATACAATATATAAATATTGGGAAAAATAAAAAGGATAAAAATTAAAAAAAACAAAAAAACAGGATGGAACGAAAAGGAAACAATTCAAAAATTGAATAAATAAATACAGTATATGTATTTATTTCAATAAATATATCAAATAATCTATTTTAATATTAAGCTTTTCATGCCCCAAAATAATGTATTTTGGCATAAAATGACTATAAAAAAAAATACAATAAATGCACACAGAATATTAATATAATGCATATTTATTTTTTAATTTAAAATTATGCAACTCTTCTCCTCTACTTCCCCAAAATGGTGTTATTTTGAGAGAGCTACACATCTCTGTATTTCACCCCGAAAATAATTGTGAATATTTCAGTGGTAATTGATGCATCACCCCCTTTTCAGCCATTTTGATTTTATGTCATAAATAAATGAATATAAAAACAAGGACAGTGATATAGAATTATGGGTAAGGACGTAACATCATAACCCGAAATGTTAAAAGAAGCTTTTAAAAACCTGCCATTGTACTGGACATCACGGATCAGAGGGTTAAAAAGTCGAGAAACACACTTATAACCACCAACCTGAAGCTGTTTGATGGTGTCGCCTCCTTTCCCAATGACCAGGCCAACTTTACTGGCAGGGATCAGGATCTCCTGGACAGCGCTGTTCCCGTCCATCTGAGTGTGGAAGCCTGGCCCGTTCCGACACCGGTCCACTATCTGCCCCAACAACCTCTTCGCTTGCCTGACGGACGGAAACGAAGAGGGAGAGATCACAAACGACGGAAGACAAAATCTGCTGCTTTTGTATTAAAGGGTTAAACTTAGGGCTGGGGTGAAAATAACTGCAATTTAAGTGTCTGCATACAAATTTAATGCTGTTAATTTTAACCTGCAATTTTTTCCTGTACTGTACCTGATGTACTTTCAAATGAATCGACATAGAATTGAATCAAGCGGTGTAATGCCCAGCCCTAGTTAAACAGCAGTGCCAGTTAAAGGGTGAATTCTTACTCGATACTTTCTGGGGTCCCGGTCAGGGTGCAAGGCCTATCCATCATACCTCCACTGTCTGTGGGGGACACGACAAATAATTGCAAGAAACTGAAAACAAATTATAAACAAAGCACAACACAAACTGTGGGCGAACTGGCCTGAGCTGCGGCAGATCGTCAGTTTCTTGTGGCCATCAGATGTTTATTTTCCATTACAACTTTTGACATGTCTAAAGTGATGTCAAGCCTTGGAAACCTTCATTGTGGTACTAAATACCGCAGGACCTGAATCTGCATGAATTGGTCTCTGGACCATCGTTATTCTTGTCAACTAAAAAAACATTTCTGCTAAAGACCCCCTAGTGGTGAAAATCAAGTTTTTAACGTTGTTTATAAGTCTATGTGGTGTTTTTAATATGCTTTAAGACAAACCACGTGCAAACTCATCACCATTGCTGAGTATTCCTGCTGAGAAGCCAGGTATATTTTTCTGTTGATATGAAAAATTGTGTAGATTTAGCAATATAGCGAGTGTTATGATGAACTATATGCCTTTCTCCACTGTGGTTCAAAGCGTTTGTAAGGATACAGATTGTTAGAAGGCAGCTGTCTGACTCTGAGAACGGGAACATGGTTTGTGTAACATTGTCAACATTATTAGCAGCTGTCTGATAACGTAGTCACGCAAAAGGCTAATCATATTGTGTCCGACAGAACCGTAGCAAGGGCCGTGCCAAGTGTGCGAGCCTCGCGCCAAAGTAAAGTGACAGCTGACTTGAAGTAAAGTCAATAAAGTTCATGTTTTATATTTAACACCATAGAGTTAAATAAGCATCTAACTATTACGCACCTTTCAGACCATCACTGAGAGCAACGGTACCGCAGAACGAATGTAGCTCTATCTCTAGACGTTTTAAATGTTTTTAAATCTGAAAATTTCAAAAAGCAACGAATTTGTCAGACATCCAATTAACGCATGTTCACAGAGGAAAACGGCTGGAAAACAGCAAGTGGAGGCGGGGCTAATTTGCATATTCATTGATCCGTGAATATTAAATGAGGCAAGGGTGTAGAGTTACATTCAAGCTATTTTAAGGCATGTAGAAATTTCTCTCACTGGGAAAAAAAAAAAAGTTTAAATATGTAATTTTGGTGATCAAAGATGAGTTTTAAGGAATAAAATAGGGGAACTTTAAATGTAATAAAGCTGAAATAAAGTAAAATGTAAATATTAGTTGAAAAAAATTTAACTAAGTGAAAATTAGATTAGAACTGAAATAAGATTAAGTTGAAGCACTAAAATAATTAATCGGAAATGAATAAAAAGTAAAACTCAAAAATAAATTAAACCCAAGTAGCAAATTATTTTTATATGTATGTATGCATATAAAATAATTATGAATAAAATGACAAAAGCACAAAATGAAATTACTAAAAGTGAAACTTTATATTAGTTGAAAAAAATAAAAACTTAACTAAATGAAAATTAGAAATGTTGCCCTCAGCAATAAACTGAAATAAGTTTAATTTCAAGCACTAAAATGATTAAATGAAACTGAAATTAAAACTAAATAGCAAGATTTAAAACAAATGACAAAAGCGTGTAACAAAATGACAACTTGAATTAACATGGAAATAAAAATGAAGCTAATTAAAAAAAATGAATAAAACTGAACTAAATCTGAATTTTGCAACAATTTAACAAAAATATTTAACAAAATGTGTAAATCAAAATTTCTCAAATGTGTTATAATGAATAAATATTATTTACACATTGACAAATATTATGAAATGTAAAAAAGAAAATATTGCTCACAGTTAGCTCATGTTACTTAATACATTAACTACTGTTAATTAACAAATGAGACCTTATTGTAAAGTGTTAGCCCAATACTTCTATAATCAATACGACATGTTAGTGTTTTAACATTTAAAAAAATCTCTTCTGTCGGTTATCAGACCCTTATTATCATACATAATCTTTCTTAAGTTCTCTAGATCTTCTTTAAAATCTGTCATGTTGTAAACTCGTCTAACTCTCCTATTTCTCTGGAGGACGATAAAGTGAATCATATCAAACTGGACAAACTTGGAAGACACAAACTGAATATGAAGAACAGGATTAAAACCCACCAGCAGCAATCTGGATCTTACAGTTGGATTCCAGCTGAATTCTTGTGATCTGTTCGCCACCCCGTCCGATTACTGACACACAATGAAAATAAAGAGCTCAACTTCTGTTACTTACATTAACATACTATTTCTTACAGATGACTGACGTTTTTTTCAAAGGTCAAAGCGAATTTCTAGAGAGCATCTACAGAAACATGCAGCAAATGACAAACAAAACTGCTGAAACTATTTTAAAATCTATTTTAAGATCATTCATACACAATTAAATAAACGGGGAAATTTCATTACAGAGGATATTATATAAAGCCCAAACATTAAACATTATCTATATGAAAACATCTACACGTTTCATTCATTCAGTACTTACTGAATCCAACCATCTTATCAGGCACTTTATAGTCTTCTGTTATTATAGCCCTAAACAAACAAACATAAGCATATTGTAAATATCAACCAGAACTATAGCACAATATAAGAGTTTTAATCAATAAAGGCGCTCACCTTGTACCATGTACCATTGCACCGAGCTGGTTAGCCACTTGGATGAAGCAAAGAGGAAAAAGTACATTATTATTTATTACTGATAAATACACAAATCACACAGAATATCATCTCAGTCAAAAGTGACTCCAAACACTAAAACGTGTAAATGTTACGCCAAGAAAGTAATGCATCAACAACATACATTTTTAAGAAACTACACTAGCCGAATTCCTTCTATTAGCTATAAAAATGGGAATATGGCATTTGCAAATAAAGCAGCGTTTCCATCTCACGTGTTCCACAGAACAAAATCACTTCCACTTCCGTTTTTGTGTGTGTCCCTTTAAATGCAAATGAGCTCCGCTTTCCAGAAGAGGGCGGAGCTTTAACAGCTCGCGCTTGGGTTGCTCAACAACAACAAAGCTGGACAATCTCACGCAGCCAAACATGCAGATTAAGGGGCGGTAATATTATAATAACACCCCCTTTTCCAGCACTTTCTGAGCGGCTCATTTTTTTATTACATGCTTGCAGAGAAAGGCTTGCCAAAACAAAGTTACTGGGTTGTCCTTTAAACTTAAACATGGATAAAGTCAGATTTTCATGATGTCCCCTTTAAACCAAATCATTCTGATGACAGACTTTGACTCATGAGATGCTGCGATATGGCAAGCCATCAACAATTACATTTTCAGTAGTTGAAATGCTATTTCTTGACATGAGGAATTAGATTTTCACTAGTAAAAATGTTCATTCTTGATAACACTGACATCACTCACCACTCATATCAGCCTATAGTGACATTTAACTAGTGAAAATACAATTCTTGATATCAAGAATTCATATCCTGCGAATGAATAAAAGTCAAAATGGCTTGCCATACTGTACATGTATTTCAGCTTGTTACATTTGGCATTTCTGATATCTGGAAATGTATTTCTGATTTCAATAATTAGAGCAATTTCAGATATCTAAAACTATGGCAAGCTGTTTTAACTTTTATTCATTCTCAGGATATGAATTCTTGATATCAAGAATTACATTTCCACTAGTAAAAACTATAATTCTTGATATCTGTAATTGTATTTTCACTAGTTAAATGTCACTATAGGCTGCCATTCAAATTCAATTGTTGATATCAAGAATTGATTTCTTACTAGTTGAAATTCAATTTTCATATCAGAAATACAATTCTTACTAGTAAAATTTTTAATATCAATAATTCAATTGGCACTAGTTGAAACATCAGTTCTTGATATCAACAATTGAATTGCTACTAGTACATATGTTCATTTTTGATATCTGAAAATGTATTTCTGATATCAATATAATTTCAGATATTTCTGCTTTCTTACTAGATCACATTCATGATATCAGAAATTAACGCTGTACCTAGTAGCAGTTCAACTGTTGATATCATTTGCACTAGTAACAAAGTAATTAATGATATCAAAAATGTATGATTTTTACTAGTAAGAATGTGAAATTCGAATTTCACCTAGTAAGAAATCAATTATCAACAATTGAATTTGAATGGCAGCCTGTGGTGACATTTAACTAGTGAAAATACAATTACAGATAAAGTTTTTACTAGATGAAGTTTAATTCTTGATATCAAATATTGCCATTGTTACTAGTAGAAATCTAATTCCTGATCAAGAATTAACATTTTAACTAGTGAAAATTTGAATTAAAGTTAAAATGGCTTGCCATAGGCTGTGATGCGATTGGTCCGCAGTAAATGTGTTTATCCGCATGTCTAATCGGATAAAAAGTTTTTTTATGCACATTTTTAGAATTTATGCACATCTTGGCATCTCTATTCAGCACTTTGTGATATTTCGAAATTTGAATAGGTTCTTATTTCTAGTTGAAATTTAATTCTTGACATCAAAAATTGCCATTGTTACTAGAGGAAACTGAGTTCCTTATATTTAGAATTAACATTTTAACTAGTGAAAACTTAATTGTTAATATCAAGAATTCATATGCAAATGAAAAGTTAAAATGGCCATTTTTTAAGAATTTATGCACATCTTGGCATTTCCATCCAGTTTCCATCCAGCGTTTTTTTATTTTTTTATGCGATATCCCAAAATACATTTTTGCGGCTTTATGGGATCAATTTGATAACGTTGTTGTCTGTACATGAAACTTAAAAGAAAAAGCAAAGGAAAAACTTTTCAGTTTTTAGTGTGTTGTTGTGTAAACATACCAAATTTTGGGGGAAAAAATTAATCTTATAAGAATTTTTTTATTTTTAAATGATTAATATTTGCAGATTCCTTGTTATATCTGAGATTGTTGTCATGTTTTCATGCATTGTGCTTATAAATGTTTGTTCAAACCAGAAAAAAAAAAAAACATTGCATCAACAACAAATAGATTCAAAATAAAAATCATTTTTCCAGTTTTGAACGATCATGCATTCAATCGCAGCAGCACTGACTCAATGACTGTGGTGTTTTAAAGCCTCGAGAAGACCAGTTCAGGCCTCCAGCACTCACGACCCAAATCTGCAGCGGCCCACAGAAACAAGTTTCACTTCCTGAAAGATCTCACACTCTGGCTGCTTTGTTGCGGGTTTATTTTGAAGTTTGCTACCTCTTTCGCAAGCGGTTCAAGAACAGAAGCACCGATCAATGCCTCGTGCGGAAAAACGCAGTCAAAGGTCAAAGCTTCATAAAGTCCTGCATTGATTTCAGCTTCACTGTATCCTTAGTTATTTTACATTTGTCCTATCTGGTGTATTACAGTCAGATGACATTAACACTGATATAGGAACTGGATTGGGTCAAACTGCTTGTACATTCAGATTTTTTTCCCACAAAAAACCCTATTGATTCCAAGTAACGCTGACAAATAAATACAGAACGTACAATGCCTTAATTATCCATTTTATAAAAGGATTAATTAAATATGTGAAGGAATTACCTCCTTCATCCAGGGAGCGTTTCTGCCCTCCATAGCCATAGAGCGAGGCATCGACGACTGGAGACGAGTTGTTCAGGTGGGGCATCTGCTCTCCACCCATTTTAGCAATCTGTAAAACATCAGAAAGCAAACGATTGACTCAAACAAACACATGACTATATCAGACTGTTTTGGAGTTATTGCATCAGTATTTTACATTATTCATTTACAAATCACTGTATTACCAACAGGAGTATCACAATGATAATAAATAAAATAAATATAAATTCAAAAATAAAATGCAAAACAACACACGCAATATATATACATATTTATGCAATATATACACACAAACACAATTTTTGACCATTTAAAGTCAATTTATCATTCTTGCTTCATAAATATTATTTTACGGTATTTATTTATTTATTTATACCAACAGGAGTAAAGCACTGAAATAAATGCTATTCAAAAATACATCAATAAAAGTGAAAAAGCTATATATATATATATATATAACATTTATATATTTCATTATATATATATTGCTGAAATATATTATTGATATTGATATATGATGATTTAAATGCATATTTTATCATTCTTGCTTCATATTAATTTACAGTATTTAAAAATTATTTTTTTATTTTATTTATTTTGCATTGCATAGATATTTTTTTCTTGCTTAAAATTTATATATATATATATATATATATCACATACAAAACATGCAATTTTATCATTCTTGCTTCATAACAAAAACTGTTGTATAACCAACAGGAACACCAATAAATTATAAATGCAATGCAATTTTTTTTGCATTGCATTGCATGTAGTTGTCAGGTTATGAATCAAAATTTACGAAGATGTTTGCGTGCTGCTTACATAAACTAACACACTGCTTGTACTAGAGGTCATATGCATTCATCTAACAAATTGCATTGCATGTCATGAACGCTTTACGATTCGCTTTCATTTGTACAGCATTTCATTCACTGGAGCACTGCATTTTTAACACGTTTATTATATTGGTTGAAATGCAATTTTTTTTTTTGCTCTTCCAACTTGATACTTTCAAACATAGATGGCTGAAAATGAGATAAATCTACACAAAGTCACGTCTCCATTCCAGTGTCTTTCTGCACTGGAAACAAGTTACACTAAACTGAAACATCCAAAAAACTAAGATTAAAAAAAGAAAAATGTAATTTGGGAGTTAATACTCCACTGCATTTGAATGGTGCATTCAAGAAAAGCAATGATAAACTCAAAGCAAGAGGCCATTTTGAGGAGAAAGACTTGAGTGGGGTAGAAAGAGAGAGACACAGGCCGGTCTCCACCTCTTCCCTCCAGCTAAACCCTCTTTCTGGGGAATGCTGGGAAGGAATGCCAGCTATGCGAGTGCCTGGATAAATGAGCGACCCAAGGGAAAGGCTCCAGCGAAAGGCAGGAGTAGGTAAACAGCAGTTGGAGGAATTCAGCCGAACAACTGGACACTTGTTGCCCACTCCACGGGGTCTTTCTGCCATTTATGGGGAAGCCGCTCAGACGATTGTTTACGCTCAAGGAGTGAACTCAATGTAGGTCAATGGAGCCCATTAATTACCCATGATGCAACAAGCATGCTGGCGTTCATTCACGCAAACAGGGCAGCTACGTCCATGTCAAAGAGAAACAATGCATGTGATTATGGGTGGAGAAACGAGACTGTTGACTTTTACATGCTCAGGGATTACGGCTAATCAACACGACCTGGTTTGATAGTTTCAATTTGTGATTTAAATTCAATTTGATGAAAACATGACAGCTGTCATTGCATGAGTGGACCTGATTATGCAACATTTTCACAAGCACGTCATCATAAATCAAACACGAACACACTGATATCTATCGCAGTATCATGCAAACTACAGATAAAGTGGATTGCGACGCGCTGATAAACCAGGTCTTGAACGTAAACCAGCAGAGACGGCGTGTTTTCAACACAGGCTGTAAAATGGGCCTGTGATTCTGGACGTGAGCCCAGGTCTATTTTTTTCCCCAGCAGAGTTGATAAAAGCTAAACGCACAGGGCGTCCGGTCCGCTCTGAACACGAGGGGCGGAAACACACCCGAGGAAAACTTATGACAGGCCACAGGTGTCCACTGTGTGTACAAGGCCATGTGCGCAACGGACGGAGACGCGTTACGAAATGGAGGCCATGGAGCAAACACTACTCTTACATGATCAACTTTTTGATGGTTGAAGAAGCAAACGTGACAGCAGAACAAAATATCACAGAGCTGCAGAATAATAATGACAAAAAGAAAAATGTAAAACATTATTATTAGACAGAAATAAGGCACAAGAGGTTGACTAAAACCATAAACATTTTTGTCACTTGAAATAAAATATTTTACATTTTATTTGAGCTAGTTGCCAACATTTTACATTTTCATTTAGTTTAACTTGAAGTACTAAAACTGAAATAGAAATGAATAAAAACTAGAAATATTAAAAAAAAAAAAATTAAAAAAAACTGCTTAAAACACAATGTGTGTGTCCCTTTAAATGCAAATGAGCTCCGCTTTCCAGGAGAGGGCGGAGCTTTAACAGCTCGCGCTTCGGTCGCTCAACAACAACAAAGCTGGACAATCTCACGCAGATGGTGTTCAGCCTTACATTATTCAAACCGGAGTCGACACTGATGGAGAGACTCAGGAAGAAGTTACAACTTTTAGACGTTTCTGAATGGTTAGTGGATAAATTTATGTAGTTGCTGTGGAGTAGCAGTTTCGGCGTCGGGATGCTCGCTAACAGCACGCAGTGCGCTGTTTTCCTGAATATCAGCACGATTGCAAATGTGATAGCAACAGTTCAATAAACAAGAAGCTAATATTAGGCGACTTTCATTTGACAGTTTTAGATATTTCAGCACCGAAAATAGTTTCAAACAAATCCACAATAGAGCCATTGCGAGTCTCCGATCAACACAGTGATCTTTCATAATGAATCTGCGTTTCTGAACGACTCGGTCTAATGAATGACTCGACGACCCACTCATAAAGACTGCAGGCCCTATCATACACTCGGCGCAATGCGACACCATGCGCGACAAGTGTTTTTTGCTAGTTTCAGACTGACGCAGTTATCGTTTTCACATCCAGCGCCGCGTTGTTAAAATAGCAAACGCATCTGTTCACCCATGGTCTGAAAACGAGGTGTGTTCAGGTGCGCTGTTGGCGTGTTGCTATTCTGCGTGCTGCAACTGAAAACGACTGCTCCATTGACCAACAAACATCGACCATGCGCGCCGACCATTTTTTACACTAGCAAAAGTGAATTCGAACACCTCATAAGTGTACCTGCGCCATGCGCTTCAGTGACTTCCCTGAATGAATTAGCCGTTTTGAACAAATCGTTTGACAACCATTGAATGACTCACTCACTCGTTAAGACGATGATTTGGCGCCACCTACTGCCAGTTTGGGGCCTTCAGGGCCTCCGAATTGCAAAGACCACCTCTGATAGGAGCCTTGATTTATGTTCAGTCTCTTGTACGTTACGTGTGTGAGAAAGTCGCTGGCTGAAGTTCACTTAACGGCCACCGGTGTCGCTAATAACAAGGGTTTCTGAATTCTACATATAGCCCCTTTTAAGAAATTATTATTAATAATAAAAACAATCGGAATAAACAGCTCTTCTGACAGTTTACTAGTCTAACGGTGTCTGATTACGACCGCCAAACAATGTGACGACGACACATTTAACGAACGCAGTTTAAACGCGGCTCGCCATCAGAACTTGCAAAAGATATTAAAGTTAAAATGACTGCTGCTTACATACATTAATACACACATTCATCTGAGCCACATTAACTAGTATTATGTCATTAAAAACATCAGGAGTTTCTATTATAAATATGTATTTTCTTTTTAAAAAATGGATATTTGCATCTGTAAGTTTGACAAAACACCACAAAAAATCTGTAATGACTTATCAATTTTTTCATAAATTAAGCAAACTTCCACAAACTGTTCATGAACCATTACTGTTGAGAGCAAAGGAAACACAGGCTGCTCCGTTCTGCCCAACCTGACAGGCCTTAACGGAGTATTGATCCGTCAGGCGCCTCCTTACAAGCACTGGCACTCAGGAGACTTTCCAATGAAGTCATGCAGCCATTCAGAGACTACAACTCTACTGAACTGCATTAACAGATATCAAAATAGGTTTAGAAAAAATTATGACTAACTTTCAATTGTACCTGCATGTTACAAATAAGCAACAGAATATTTTACTGCTCACGTCCGGTTTTACATGTTATGCAAACGTGGCGCGGGCACATGTATGCATGAGTGACTCCTCTCAGTGTCTCATATTCACAGCTCAAGCGTCTCTCTGAAATACTGACGCGCGTCACGACAGCTGCTGCTTCACCGTACAGCTCTCCTCGAATCAATTACTTTAACAATGAACTCTACTAACTTAAAGAACTACTACTACTTTTGTGTAATGTTTGCAAGTTACTTCCACTTTTACGAAGTAGCAAAGTGCTCATGTGAGCAGATATACTACATGTAATACTATATGTATTGGTAAAATAAAGATTATGATTAATAAATGTGCTCATCTGAGCAGATATACTACATGCAATGCTATATATAAATGCAAAATGAGCACTTTCAATAATTATAATCTTCATTTTAGCATTTCATATAGTTTTTAATGTAGTATTACTGCTGATATGATGATTATAATTATTAAAAGTGCCCATATGAGCATATATATACTACAAGCAATGCTATTTATAAATGTAAAATGAAGATTATGATTAATAAACATGCTCATATGAGCAGATATACTATATGCAATGCTATATGTAAAGGTAAAATGAAGATTATGATTAATAAACGTGCTCATTTGAGCAAATATACTACATGCAAAACTATATGTAATGGTAAAACGATGATTTATGATCCATAAACGTGCTAATATGAGCAGATATACTACATGCAATGCTATATGTAAAGGTAAAATGAAGATTATGATCCATAAATGTGCTCATTTGAGCAGATATACTACATGCAATGCTATATTTAATGGTAAAATGAAGATTATGATCTGTAAACGTGCTAATATGAGCAGATATACTACATGCAATGCTATATTTAACGGTAAAATGAAGATTATGATCTGTAAACGTGCTAATATGAGCAGATATACTACATGCAATGCTATATTTAATGGTAAAATGAAGATTATGATCTGTAAACGTGCTAATATGAGCAGATATACTACATGCAATACCATATGTAATGGTAAAATAAAGATTATGATTAATAAACCTGCTCATGATATAGCACATGCAATGCTATATATAAATGCAAAATGAGCACTTTCAATAATTATAATCTTCATTTTACCATTTCATATAGTTTTACATGTAGTATTTCTGCTGATATGATTATAATTATTAAAAAGTGCCCATATGAGCATATATACTACAAGCAATGCTATATATAAAGGTAAAATGAAGATTATGATTAATAAACATGCTCATATGAGCAGATATACTACATGCAAAACTCTTTGTAATGGTAAAATGAGCACTTTCAATAATTATAATCTTCATTTTACCATTTCATATAGCTTTACATGTAGTATTTCTGCTGATATGATGGTTATAATTATTAAAAGTGCCCATATGAGAAGATATACTACAAGCAATGCTATATGTAAAGGTAAAATGAAGATTATGAGTACTGAAGGGCTCTGGTGCGAGCAGAAGCACAAGGCCACGCTGCTCTGAACACAAACCCTTGCAGTGTGAAACACACACAGTGACAGTTGAAGTTTTTCTTCAGTCCTAAAACTGCCCCGAGCACATGATCATCGGTGTGGATTCACTACACGAGTGTGTGTGCGCGCTTAGCATAAGTGTCAACGTGCACAACAAACTTCACAATGCGCACTTTCCGTTCGTTTGCGCGAGCGTATGCGCAACGCGTGGAGTTTGTTGCGCATCTGTGCGCGTGAGCTGAAGTAAGTTTTAAAACGTGTGCATGACAACAACAGGTTGCAGCAGTTTGTTTCTGGTGTTTTTGTAGTTTCTGCTCGAGCAGACAGCGGTAAAGTTGTTGTCAGCGTTGGCCGCGCTGTGTTGTGCGATTCGCGCG
>CM074434.1:42742268-42779768 GCA_037101425.1 Elopichthys bambusa | reverse complement strand
TAATTTTACCATAAAATACTATTAAATTTACAGTTTTTGGAAGTGAAAAATAAGTCATTTCAAGTCTTTTTCACTGAAATAATGGTTTCTTCTCAGTTTTTTCTAATCAGTTATGTACATTAGGGTTTTATGTGACATCTAATGTTGTCAAATGAATGTTTATTGCATTTTTAAAATGTCATGCGTGTTACCATTATGGTGTTTAGTGTTTGTGTGAATGACACCGTGTGCACCTTCTATATATTAATATTGTCCTTCTCAGCTGCTTGTGATGAACTTTGATTAATCATGTGACTGTGTTTGGTGGTTATCAGAGCTACAAAACAGATATTAGTTCTTCAATAGGCTGGAAAATTAACATTTATTTTTTTTAAGTGTGTATATATATATATATATATATAGGCTATAGCAGCCATTTTTTGCAATTCAACCACAAGTCATTTCCAGCTGCATATGAACAATAAAAGATGCAGACTGTAAAATCATTTTCCTAGACATGTTGACTGCTTCAAGAATAAACAGGTCCGTTGAGATATTGCTTTACATCCACCTGTTGACCCGAGGCATTTCATCACTGTTGTAACGTTCCTGACCCGACAAATGAAACTGAGATTTTCCACAGGACGTGATCTCATGCTCAAAATGCTGTACAGACACTGATGAATTAAAGAGCGAATGGCAGGTTTGACATTATCTGCAGGTGTGAGCACTTGTGCTCAAGGGCTAAAAGTGCATCAGTAATTGTGGGTCTTCTGCAAGCAGTTATGACACAAAGGGCTGCTCAAATATCCATGTCTGCATTTCTGCATACATAATCATTGTCATAATCCACAGCCGTGAGATCTGGAGAGAGCGCACATGTCCACACATTTGATTCTGGCCAGCTGTCCAATCACTGAAGCAGAATTATCAGAATTATCATGGCATGTCCTTGATTTCCTGAACAGCCTCAAACAGCAAAGTTCACCAGTGACACGTGCAAACGTTTCTCATGTGAAAGGTGTTGATAACACTGAAAAAACAAATCCATCTAATATTCGACCACAACTGCAGGAAATCTACCATAGTTTCCACCAGACAATAAAACTGGAAATTTGTTTAACCACTGCTGTCCTGCAAAGAAGGACATAAACATAACTAAATGATACACTTTTTATTATTTATTAATGATTTTATAGTTACTATAGTAATGATGTATTTTGGTGAAAACTGGTTACTGTAATTTTCTGTAAGCATAAATTATACAAAAGTTTGGGATATTTAGGATTTTTAAAAAGTCTCTTCTGTTCACCAATGCTGCAAAATACAGTATTTTATACAGTAATACGGTATTTTGGATTTTTTGTAAAAACTACTTTTGCGAACTAGTCCTAGTTTTTTGACCCCGATCGGAACCAAACCAGTGCAGTGAGATTCTCTGGAGTCTGATTGTCAATAATTATCAAAAAAAAGTTCAAATTTTGATTCACGGTCCCTAAGGGGCGGCAAAACGTTCAAAGGGGGCGGAGCCACTTTTACTAAAATGGCTATAACTCGTGAACGGAATGAGATATTTTCACCAAATTTGGCACACCTATGTAGGAGCTCATTCTGTGTTTGTGTGCAAAAGGACATGGCGACTGGCCACTTGGTGGCGCTATAACAGGAAAAAAAACATGAAAATGGCTATAACTACTTCACAGTTAGTCCGATCGACTTAAAAATTTGCATGCAGTGTCTTTGTCCGAGGTGCCATGATTGTCTATGAGGATATTGACGTATCTCAAAACACATGTCCGCCATTGGCCAATGAAGTTTGAGCAGCTATCAGACAAGGTTAATGGAGGCCGATTGGAACGAAACTCGCTGGGACTGTTTGACTCACGGTCCTAGAGGCCTGTGAGAAATTTAAAAGAAATCGGCCACCGGGGGGCGCCTTCGTGGTTTTCACGTGCGTAAAGGATCGTGTATCGCGTGATTATTTTTTTTTTTGCACAAGCCCACGACAATTGGTAGAACTGAGCAACTTTGCCTCTAGGACCGCCGCTGTCTATCGAATCATTCGTTAAATATTGGAGATTATTTCAAAAACCAACTTTGGCGAACTAGTCCTAGGTTTTTGGTTCAACCTCGATAACTGTTAAAAAGCTTTAAAAACCATATATTTCTGATGGTAAATTGCCTGTATTTGCTGTAAATGGTCTTTTCCATCTATGATCGAGATGGTTACATGCTCGCTAAATAAAACAGAACACCTTTTTACGCATGTGCTTAAAGGCCTTAAAGCGCTTGAATGCTGAAACAAAAGATTCGAAGCAGTGTTTTGAAATTGGCCATCACTAGATATTGTTGAAAAGTTATTTTGTTTTTTTGGCACACAAAAAGTTCTCTCGTCACTTTATAATATTAAGATTGAACCACTGAACTCACATGAACTGTTTTAAATATGTTTTGAGTGCATTTCTGGATTTTGAGAAGTTCAGTGCCATTGCTCTCAATGCAGGCCTCACTGAGCCATCGGATTTCATCAAAAATATCTTAATTTGTGTTCTGAGAAAGAGCTTCAACCCCGATATCTGCTGTTCGCAGCTATATTTTAAAATGTAATGTATTCCTTTGATGCAAAGCTGAATTTATAGCATCATTACTCCAGATAAAATGTCAGTTTTGATCACAGAAATAAATTACATCTTAAAATACAGTCACATAGCAAACTGTTATTACAGATTGTAATAATATTTCGTAATTTTTTTACTGTGTTTTTGATTAAAATAAACAAACACAGCCTTAGGAGACTTCTTTTAAAACGTTAAAAAAAAGTTTCTAGTCTGCTAAGATTTAGCAGATGCTAACTTGTAAATGAAGGTTTCCGTTTACATTATAGTTTTAATATACATTTGCATCTCACGCTATCCAAATAAAACAACTAATAATATTACCCAGAATGCATTGTTTTAACATTACATTCTGTATATTACAATGCATATTATTTGTCGTTTTCGACAAAGTAGCCTCTTATTACCCAAAAGACACTGTTTTTATGATATATTACTGTTTTAATGGAACGAATGAATGTTTTTTAAGTTATTTTTTAGAAGTGGGGAAAAAATGTTGTCTTAAAGGGACAGTTCACCCAAAAATGAAACTTCCGTCATCATTAACTCATTCTCAAGTTGTTCCAAACCTGTATGAATTTCTTTCTTCTGCTGAACACAAAAGAAGATATTTTTGAAGAATATCGGTAACCAAACAGTTGATGGACCCCATGTATTTTTTTCATACAGGTTTGGAACAACTTGAGAGGAAGTAAATTACTGTCCCTTTAAGAACTGACCAGCTTATTAGGTTCTTAGGATCTGCTGTGAAAAAAAAAAAAAAAAAATTTAAGAGTGAATTTTTTTTAATAGATCAAACGGGTATGGAAGAACGTCGAGACCTACTTTCAATAAACGCTAATCTTTGAAAAGACAAAGTTTTGCAGACACACAGATGAGCCGTAACACATGCTTTTAACAGCAACTAAACACTGTGGTCGTCGTCACACTCCGCTCTGTTTTCCGCTTCTTTTCTCGGCCACTTTATTTGATTCTTCCCGGCACAGACACTTTCAGCGACTCAATTACACAGAGGCCCTGCGGTGAAAATTACGGATGTTTTTCCACAGTTTCTATCTTTCCGCTGGGACGCTTTGACCCCGTCCTGCTGTTGGCCGTCCCTCCCTCGTTTCTTCTCTTTCTTTCTGTCCAGCACTTATTCTCCACCTGTCCTGTTTTCCTCTCTCTCTCCTGCAGGCTGGAGGTGTGTGCGCTTCATTGTATTGGCATCGGTGGCTGTGAGGTAATAACAGGTAAATGCAGTTGTTTGTGCACTTCTCCCAGCATGCTCTAAGAGCGAGAGACTTCTGTTGTCAATTTCCATTCAGCGTCGTCCAGTGATTATAGCCGATGTGGGTGGAACTGGACGTGCGATGAAAGCTTTCTGTGCAAACGATTCTAAAACATATGCACACATCATACGCTTTCTGTCCTGAAAGCTTGACGGAAACATCCGGAACGACATTCAGAATTCATATGATCACGCTGTGCACTCTATATACAACTCTAGGGTTCTTGACTCAATTTTAAAGACACTTTCTGCCAAAAAAGAAGAAATGTCTTAAATTATTGCATTATCCTTTCACATTTTTTCTAGTAATAAACTGTGTTTATGAGCTGTTTTAAAATTAAAATTAATTAAAATTAATAAATTCCATATGATCCCATGATGGGGATAACAAATGTATTTTTACCGCAGTAAATTTACCAATGTTAACTAATTGAACCGTATTATAAAGATTTGATGGTTGATATTAAGGAGTAGCCATAAACTGTAATTAAGATATTTTAATTTGAAATAAAATTTTTATTTGCACACTTTTAAAAACATACAAACTGAATATTTTAATGATGTTTTGGTATTATAGGCAGAATGTCTGTTAGCGTGAGATTATTGACGACTGACAGCGGGACGCCCGGCGGTTTCTCAGTCTTCAGCACCTATTACACAAAACACATCGAACAACAGGCCAGAAAATCACTGAGAGAAAATGCATATATTGATTGAGATGATCAAGTTGAACCCTGAGAGGGACTACAGTTTTACTGTTCTCCTGGATCTTTATCCTGTTAATATTGTTCAATAAACAGATGAAGCAAAAAAGCCATGATTTCTGAGCCAAGAGAACTTTATTTGGGTTTATTGATACAGAGAGGGAGAGGGTTTCTTGTTTGTTTGTTTATTTATTTTGCATTTTTATTTATTATTTTCACATTTATTTATTTATTTCATATTTATGTATTTATTTAGCATTTACTTTTATATTTATGTATGCATGTATTTATTTATTTTGCATTTTTTTATATTTATGTGTTTATTTTGCATTTTTATTTATTATTTTCACATTTATGTATTTATTTTGCATTTATGTATTCTTTTCACATTTATGTATTTATTAATTTATTTTGCATTTTTATTTATTATTTTCACATTTATTTATGTATTTATTTATTTTTTCATATTTATGTATTTATTAATTTTGCATTTGTATTTATTATTTTCACATTTATTTATGTATTTATTTTGCATTTATTTATTATTTCATATTTATGTATGTATTTATTAATTTTGCATTTGTATTTATTATTTTCACATTTATTTATGTATTTATTTTGCATTTATTTATTATTTCATATTTATGTATGTATTTTTTATTTTGCATTATTATTTATTATTTTCACATTTATTTATTTATGTGTTTATTTTTCATTTATTTATTTCATATTTATGTATGTATTTATTTTCACATTTATGTATTTATTTTTTCACATTTATGTATGTATTTATTTAATTTGCATTTGTTTATTTTGCATTTTTATGTATTATTTTCACAATTATTTATTTATGTATTTATTTTGCATTTATTATTTTTTACATATTTATCTATGTATGTATTTAATTTATTTTGCAATTATATTTATTATTTTTCACATTTATGTATTTATTTATTTATTATTTCATATTTATGTATGTATGTATTTTGCATTTTTATTTATTATTTTCACATTTATGTATTTATTTTGCATTTATTTTTCTACATTTATGTATGTATTTATTTATTTTGAATTTATTTATTTGTCATATTTATGTATGTATGTATTTGTTTATTTTGCAATTTTATTTATTTTTTCACAATTATTTATTTATGTATTTATTTTGCATTTTTATTTATTATTTTCACATTTATGTATTTATTTTGCATTTATTTTTTCACATTTATGTATTTATTTTGCATTTATTTTTTCACATTTATGTATGTATTTATTTAATTTCCATTTGTTTATTTTGCATTTTTATGATTTATTTTTACAATTATTTATTTATGTATTTATTTATTTTGCATTTATTATTTTTTACATATTTATCTATGTATGTATTTAATTTATTTTGCAATTATATTTATTATTTTTCACATTTATGTATTTATTTATTTATTTATTATTTCATATTTATGTATGTAAGTATTTATTTTGCATTTTTATTTATTATTTTCACATTTATGTATTTATTTTGCATTTATTTTTCTACATTTATGTATGTATTTATTTATTTGTCATATTTATGTATGTATGTATTTGTTTATTTAGCATTTTTATTTATTATTTTCACATTTATGTATTTATTTTGCATTTATTTTTTTACATTTATGTATTTATTTATTTTGAATGTATTTATTTGTTATATTTATGTATGTATGTATGTATTTGTTTATTTTGCAATTTTATTTATTATTTTCACAATTATTTATTTATGTATTTTATTTAGCATTTTTATTTATTATTTTCACATTTATGTATTTATTTTGCATTTATTTTTTTACATTTATGTATTTATTTATTTTGAATGTATTTATTTGTCATATTTATGTATGTATGTATTTGTTTATTTTGCAATTTTATTTATTATTTTCACAATTATTTATTTATGTATTTTATTTTGCATTTTTATTTATTATTTTCACATTTATGTATTTATTTTGCATTTTTTTCTACATTTATGTATGTATTTATTTATTTGTCATATTTATGTATGTATGTATTTGTTTATTTTGCAATTTTATTTATTATTTTCACAATTATTTATTTATGTATTTTATTTTGCATTTTTAGTTATTATTTTCACATTTATGTATTTATTTTGCTTTTTTTTTTACATTTATGTATGTATTTATTTATTTTGAATTTATTTATTTGTCATATTTATGTATGTATGTATTTGTTTATTTAGCATTTTTATTTATTTTTTTCACAATTATTTATTTATTTTGCATTTTTATTTATTATTTTTCATATGCATGCATGTATGTATGTATGTATGTATTTTTCATTTTTATTTATTTTTAGGATGGGGGTTGGGACAATATTAATTAATATTCTTATATTCTCCTGCATCTTTATCCTGTTAATATTGTAAAAGTTTAATGAACAGATTTCATTCAAACTAAAACTCCTAAAAACTAAACTGCATGAATCATTATCATGGGTATTACAGTATTGTTCATAAATGAGTCTCACGGCTGTCATCGTGTGCTCGTCATCCTGGCCGTTAAACATTCCTGTGTTCATTTTGGTCTGGAAAAAAAAAAAGAAAAAAAGAGTTTATCTAATTATGAATGCAATTATATCATGATAAACACTTCCAAATAAATGAATAAAACTAATTGATGCCACTATCTATATAAAAACCCAATGAGTAAATGCATTAGTACACAATTACACTGTGGTACAGATGTTGATCACATGCTACATATAATTAACCCTGTAAAGCCTGACATTTGAAATAACAGTCAGAACAAATCTAATGTTTTAAATGGAACAGTTTGTGGAAGTACACGAAGGCCTGAAGTGTCTGAAAGCCGAACATCACTGCGATAAAGAGCTATCGATCGAGCGCGCGGCTCCACAGGGTTCGTGTGAAAGCCCATTGACGGCTACAGCTCAAGTAACATGAGATCGGGGGTCTCGATCAGTCATTAACCCCCTCAGATGGGCAACATTAAGCAGCAGGCAAAATATTTCTATTTTTCCATCAATATTTTATCACGTGCAAAGCCGGAAACAAAGATAGAGCAGCTTTGAAAGTAATGGCCCCCCATCTGCTTTTATAGATCTTAGAGGGGCTGTTTTTGCCCTTTGACAGGAACAGACGCCCACATGAAAACAGGAGTCGAATGTCAGACGAGCATCACTCACAAAACACAAGAATGAAAGCAAGTTCAGCAGGATTTCAATGGGATTCAGCTGCAACATGCACTCATAAAATGAGCTAAATTTGGGGGATAAAGTGTTATTTTATGCGTTTTTCAGTAAAGTTAGTGTTTGATGTTCAGTTTTGTGGGACATTCGGAAGAGTTTCTGTAAGGTTATTATTGTTAACTGACGCTAAAACTAAAATTAAAACTATTTCTGTTGCTTAAAATGACATAAAATAAAATATAAAAATAAAAACTTTTAATATATGAATAAAAATATTGTCACCAGTCTCTACTAATTACTCAAACCTCAATAAATTAATTTAAAAATATATTAAAATATTTAGTTTGATAAATGTAATAAAGTCAAACATAGGCTAAATATATAGCTAAATTGTATCGACTCATCTAAACTGATTTAATTTGAATTGATATAGATTAAATTGTGTGTAAAAAACGTTCTTCAATAAAATTAAGTAAAGGTAATGAATTCATTTTCTAACAGAAATATACATAACCTTATTCGTGCAGCTTGTTTGTTTTGTTTATTTTTTTTTTTTTTTACGTCATGTTAGCATCATGGCTATTTACATGGCAAACACAAGCTCAATATCATAATCATAAAATGTACATTATTATATAAAACATTTCAACTTGACATAAGATAGAAAATCTAAAATACATACAGTAGAGCCTAAATGTTAATTTTTCTCGAAAGCTGTAAACGTACAGGGAAACCTGCTATTATTACTAAAGGTTAAAATTAACTCTCTTATATAATTAATATAATGTGGTTTTATAATAATTTTTTTTAAGATATAAGAGTAAAACTATGATAAATATGTCATACAGTGCATATATTTAGCAAAATGCTCTTCTCTAGAGTTTATTTTTCTAGCTAACTAACATGCTATATGGTCACTGATTATTGTTTACAAGCTTTCAGTGGTTGAAACACTCATTGAACGAATACATGAGACATGATTCATTTCAGTAAGCTGTACTGTATCTCTCAACATGCCTTCTGATGTTCATTCATGTTTATTTGGTGCTAACTAGTAATAAAGACGGAAGAAGTGATCGGTTCACGTGCCGCTTAAACTGAGGCGCCACAACGATCTGTCACGTTAAAGAGCGCCAAAACGGTATTTATTGTTTAAATATTGTAATAAAACTGACAGAATTTGAAAGCTGAAACTTGTTTTATATATATATAGATAAAAAAAACCTGTTCTGTCTTGTCTTTCTGCGCTTTGTCACAGTCCTCTTCGCTCCGCGATGTTTTTATAGACTGCGTGAGAAGATGGATGTGAGGCGTTTCCAAGATGGCCGCCGAGTGAAATGTCTTAAAGGGACTTTGACAATAATATTCAAGAAACAGGCGAAAACTCTTCACTCTCACTGTTTCTTATATCTAGCACTCCTTGTGTTTGTTGCCTGCTTAAGATGAATCACTTGTTGTGTTCCTCATTTCGATAATTCGTCTTTTTTCCAACTAAATTAATACTTTGAGTTATTTTTTAAGTTATTTTTTAACTTAACATCAAAAAATCCTGAAAAATAAAACGTATGAAGCAGCACAACTGTTTTCAACACTGATAATAATCATAAATGTTTCTTAATCAGCATATCAGAATGATTTCTGAAGGATCATGTGACACTGAAGACTGGAGTAATGATGCTGAAAATTCAGCTTTGATCGTAGAAATAAATTAAACTTTACTATATATTCACATAAAAAACAGCTGTTTTAAATTGTAAAATTATTTAACAATTTTATCACATTTTTGATCAAATAAATGCAGCGTTGGTGAGCAGAAGAGACTTATTTCATTAACATTAAAAAAATCTTACCAACCCCAAACTTTTTCAATGCTATTTAGATACTGAATAACAGTCATGCAGACTCAAAACGTCATATAGAAACCAGGCTTTATGTCTTAAACAGCCTTTTAAACCAGTCTAACGATCGTGCCGGAGAGTAATAAATCCATAACCAGAACAGATATAGTTATGAGATTATGACCTCATATCCATCCAGAGCCATTAGTCTGCAGATCAAACCTCCAGAGCGTCTTAACCTTCACAAAAGCCTATAATACGACAACAGATTCCTGTTATAATCCTGCAGGCTTAACAAATCTCATTTTATATTGACAGATTTCCTCTCATGTTTTTGTGCATAAACAATGTCAGCTAAAAAAACTATGACTTCAAATGGCAGGTTTGTGTTCTCGTGGATCTAGATGTCATTTTACCATTTAACATTTGACATAATTGTCCGCAGCCCCTTAATGGCAACAAGCAGTCTGAAGACGAGGGCCTCCGCGGGCTCCGGAGCCGGTGAGAGAGCCTGAAGTCTTGGGTTACGATAATTGATGTTAATAAAGGCCCTGCAGTCATTGTTCCAGCGCTTTCAAAGATCGGCCGAGAGACACAGGTGAGCAGGAGGGAGGGAGACTTCTCAGGTTCACGCCGATCATTCGTGATTGACAACATGTCATCAGATCTCAACATTTCTGAAGATTAAAAAGCTGATTTCATACTCAAATACATCAATCTAAAAATGCAGGGTTGTTTCAGCACGTTTGGGTCAAATATGGACAAACCCAGTTGTTAAATTAAAACATTTAGGTCTGTCCATATTTGACCCAAAATCCCAGATTTTATAGCTTGGCAAAAAATTGGAGAAACATTAACACAAGGCAGAAAGAGGAGCAAAAAATGATTTATACACAAAGCAATAGATATATATCTGGAGATTTAATAACATGTTATTTGTTAATATTTTCATATGCATATATTTTTCATTTATATTTTTAGAGCTCATAAATTCATATTGTTCAATAAAAATAAAAAAAAGATGTCAAGTTATTAAATTATGCTGATTAAAGTTAACTAAAACTGACACTAAAGGCATGAAAATACATTTGTTACTTGAAATAAATGTTAACTGAAATGAAATAAACAATATATCTATACACACACACACATGTATAAATATAATTTCAGCTAAGGCCCAGATTTAGTAAATAAAATTAATAAAAACTATATTTATAAAAAAACAAATACTATTAAAAATGACTAAAATATCCAACAAAATTACTAAAACTTTTAACTGAAATTAAAATAAAAGTATATTATTGATTCAAAATATTAATAAAAAATTATAATAGTATCTCATTGAGACTAAAATAACACTGGTTCACATTTCTATTGCAGCGTTTGTTTGGGTTTTTTTTAGTACTTTTATAGTATTTATTAATATTTTTATTAATTTTATAATTATTTTTATTTTTTAATATTTTTTTCTTTTTATATTTGCTGTTTTCATTTTACGTTTAGTTTAAGTTTTATAATTTTTTGTTTTATTTTTTAAAACATATTTACTTTTTATTAATTTTCAACTTAAACTAAATGAAAATTAGAAATGTTGCAACTAACTGAAATAAAATTTTTTATTTAATGGTTTCAAGTAATGAAAATATTTTTTAATAGATTTAGTATTAGTTGGTAATTATATATCATAAAACACTTAGTTATTATGATTGTAACTCTTGATAATAATAAATGACTTCAGCACAGCAGAAATGAGCCGAACCGAGCTGTTTTCTCGGAACAGAGCCGCTCTTTGTGTGACAGTGAGTGACGTGAGACGGACAGCAGAAAAACCCCTTTAGGATTCGTTTTCACTCACAACTCTTAATTCTCATGTCTTCCCATTGTGTCCCAGAATGCCTCAGGGCTGCGGAGTAATGAGACATAATTGAGGGAAGGTCACGGATCATTAATTCACCTGGACAGGTCGCAATGCTTTCATACCTCGGCTGACAGGTAGTGGCATCTGAGCAACATGAGACACAGGAAGCTGCCAGAACAACATCCTGTCGGTGACAAACCCATGATGTCACTCCAACAATGAGAGCTCAGAGGCAGGCTGCGTCCCAAATGAAATCACATATTTTGAATAAATAATTACTTTAAGTATGAATGTGCGTAGTATGAACGTACTTGTCATGATCACGTGACCTACCAGAGTCAGTTGCGTAACTTGCCATTCACAAATAGTCTTTATTTTTATAGAATAGCGTTGTTGAAGACGCCCTTTGAAGCTAAACGCAGACGTTTATGTTTGGACTGATGAAACCTGCAATGATTATTCTACTATTAAAGCAGGAATTTGATGTAAACAGTAAGTTAAACCTATAAAATTTTACAACTTTTAAACATCTCACAATTTTTCTTCTTGCATTTGCGAGTTTATATCTCCCAGTTCAGACTTTATAACTCACATTTTTGAGTCTATATCACAATTCTGAGGGAAAAAGTCAGATTTGTGAGGGAAAAGTCAGATTTGTGAGATATAAAGTCATAATTGAGTGATATAAAGTCATAATCGAGTGATATAAAGTCAGAATTGTGTGATATAAAGTCATAATCGAGTGATATAAAGTCAGAATTGTGTGATATAAAGTCAGAATTGTGAGATATAAAGTCAGAATTGTGTGATATAAAGTCAGAATTGTGAGTTATAAAGTCAGAATTGAGTGATATAAAGTCAGAATTGTGAGTTTTAAAGTCAGAATTGAGTTTTAAAGTCAGAATTGTGAGTTTTAAAGTCAGAATTGAGTTTTAAAGTCAGAATTGTGAGTTTTAAAGTGAGAATTGAGAGTTTTAAAGTCAGAATTGTGAGTTTTAAAGTCAGAATTGTGAGATATAAAGTGAGAATTGTGAGTTTTAAAGTCAGATTTGTGAGATATAAAGTCAGAATTGTGAGTTTTAAAGTCAGAATTGTGAGTTTTAAAGTCAGATTTGAGAGGGAAAAAGTCAGAATTGTGAGCTATAAAGTCAGAATTGTGAGTTATAAAGTCAGAATTGTGAGTTTTAAAGTCAGATTTGTGAGATATAAAGTCAGAATTGTGAGTTTTAAAGTCAGAATTGTGAGTTTTAAAGTCAGATTTGAGAGGGAAAAAGTCAGAATTGTGACATATAAAGTCAGAATTGAGTTATAAAGTCAGATTTGAGAGGGAAAAAGTCAGAATTGTAAGTTATAAAGTCAGAATTGAGTTATAAAGTCAGAATTGTGTGATATAAAGTCAGAATTGTGTGATATAAAGTCAGAATTATGAGATATAAAGTCAGAATTGTGAGTTTTAAAGTCAGAATTATGTGATATAAAGTGAGAATTGTGAGTTTTAAAGTCAGAATTATGTGATATAAAGTCAGAATTGTGAGTTTTAAAGTCAGAATTGTGAGTTTTAAAGTCAGAATTGTGATATAAAGTCAGAATTGTGAGATATAAAGTCAGATTTGTGAGTTATAAAGTCAGATTTGTGAGTTTTAAAGTCAGAATTATGTGATATAAAGTCAGATTTGAGAGGGAAAAAGTCAGAATTGTGAGTTATAAAGTCAGAATTGAGTGATATAAAGTGAGAATTGTGAGTTTTAAAGTCAGAATTGTGAGTTTTAAAGTCAGAATTGTGAGTTTTAAAGTCAGAATTGTGAGATATAAAGTCAGAATTGTGAGATATAAAGTCAGAATTGTGAGTTTTAAAGTCAGATTTGTGAGTTTTAAAGTCAGATTTGTGACATATAAAGTCAGAATTGTGTGATATAAAGTCAGAATTGTGAGTTTTAAAGTCAGAATTGTGTGATATAAAGTCAGAATTGAGTTATAAAGTCAGATTTGAGAGGGAAAAAGTCAGAATTGTGAGATATAAAGTCAGATTTGAGAGGGAAAAAGTCAGAATTGTGAGATATAAAGTCAGATTTGAGAGGGAAAAAGTCAGAATTGTGAGATATAAAGTCAGAATTGAGTTATAAAGTCAGAATTGTGAGATATAAAGTCAGATTTGAGAGGGAAAAAGTCAGAATTGTGAGATATAAAGTCAGATTTGAGAGGGAAAAAGTCAGAATTGTGAGATATAAAGTCAGAATTGTGAGTTATAAAGTCAGAATTGTGAGATATAAAGTCAGATTTGAGAGGGAAAAAGTCAGAATTGTGAGATATAAAGTCAGAATTGTGAGTTATAAAGTCAGAATTGTGAGATATAAAGTCAGATTTGAGAGGGAAAAAGTCAGAATTGTGAGATATAAAGTCAGAATTGTGAGATATAAAGTCAGAATTGTGAGTTATAAAGTCAGAATTGTGAGATATAAAGTCAGATTTGAGAGGGAAAAAGTCAGAATTGTGAGATATAAAGTCAGAATTGTGAGATATAAAGTCAGATTTGAGAGGGAAAAAGTAAGAATTGTGAGATATAAAGTCAGATTTGAGAGGGAAAAAGTCAGAATTGTGAGATATAAAGTCAGATTTGAGAGGGAAAAAGTCAGAATTGTGAGATATAAAGTCAGATTTGAGAGGGAAAAAGTCAGAATTGTGAGATATAAAGTCAGATTTGAGAGGGAAAAAGTCAGAATTGTGAGATATAAAGTCAGATTTGAGAGGGAAAAAGTCAGAATTGTGAGATATAAAGTCAGAATTGTGAGTTATAAAGTCAGAATTGTGAGATATAAAGTCAGATTTGAGAGGGAAAAAGTCAGAATTGTGAGATATAAAGTCAGAATTGTGAGATATAAAGTCAGAATTGTGAGATATAAAGTCAGATTTGAGAGGGAAAAAGTCAGAATTGTGAGATATAAAGTCAGAATTGAGTTATAAAGTCAGAATTGTGAGATATAAAGTCAGATTTGAGAGGGAAAAAGTCAGAATTGTGAGATATAAAGTCAGATTTGAGAGGGAAAAAGTCAGAATTGTGAGATATAAAGTCAGATTTGAGAGGAAAAAAGTCAGAATTGTGAGATATAAAGTCAGAATTGAGTTATAAAGTCAGATTTGAGAGGGAAAAAGTCAGAATTGTAAGTTATAAAGTCAGAATTGTGAGATATAAAGTCAGAATTGAGTTATAAAGTCAGAATTGTGAGATATAAAGTCAGAATTGTGATATAAAGTCAGAATTGTGAGTTATAAAGTCAGAATTGAGTGATATAAAGTCAGAATTGTGAGATATAAAGTCAGAATTGTGATATAAAGTCAGAATTGTGTGATATAAAGTCAGAATTGTGAGTTATAAAGTCAGAATTGTGAGATATAAAGTCAGAATTGTGAGATATAAAGTCAGATTTGTGAGATATAGTCAGAATTGTGAGTTATAAAGTCAGAATTGTGAGATATAAAGTCAGAATTGTGAGTTATAAAGTCAGAATTGTGAGATATAAAGTCAGAATTGTGAGATATAAAGTCAGATTTGTGATATAAAGTCAGAATTGAGTGATATAAAGTCAGAATTGTGAGTTTTAAAGTCAGAATTGAGTTTTAAAGTCAGAATTGTGAGTTTTAAAGTGAGAATTGAGAGTTTTAAAGTCAGAATTGTGAGTTTTAAAGTCAGAATTGTGAGATATAAAGTGAGAATTGTGAGATATAAAGTCAGAATTGTGAGATATAAAGTCAGATTTGAGAGGGAAAAAGTCAGAATTGTGAGATATAAAGTCAGAATTGAGTTATAAAGTCAGAATTGTGAGATATAAAGTCAGATTTGAGAGGGAAAAAGTCAGAATTGTGAGATATAAAGTCAGAATTGAGTTATAAAGTCAGAATTGTGAGATATAAAGTCAGATTTGAGAGGGAAAAAGTCAGAATTGTGAGATATAAAGTCAGATTTGAGAGGGAAAAAGTCAGAATTGTGAGATATAAAGTCAGATTTGAGAGGGAAAAAGTCAGAATTGTGAGATATAAAGTCAGAATTGTGAGTTATAAAGTCAGAATTGTGAGATATAAAGTCAGATTTGAGAGGGAAAAAGTCAGAATTGTGAGATATAAAGTCAGAATTGTGAGATATAAAGTCAGAATTGTGAGATATAAAGTCAGATTTGAGAGGGAAAAAGTCAGAATTGTGAGATATAAAGTCAGATTTGAGAGGGAAAAAGTCAGAATTGTGAGATATAAAGTCAGAATTGAGTTATAAAGTCAGAATTGTGAGATATAAAGTCAGATTTGAGAGGGAAAAAGTCAGAATTGTGAGATATAAAGTCAGATTTGAGAGGGAAAAAGTCAGAATTGTGAGATATAAAGTCAGAATTGTGAGTTATAAAGTCAGAATTGTGAGATATAAAGTCAGATTTGAGAGGGAAAAAGTCAGAATTGTGAGATATAAAGTCAGAATTGTGAGATATAAAGTCAGAATTGTGAGTTATAAAGTCAGATTTGAGAGGGAAAAAGTCAGAATTGTGAGATATAAAGTCAGAATTGTGAGATATAAAGTCAGAATTGTGAGATATAAAGTCAGATTTGAGAGGGAAAAAGTCAGAATTGTGAGATATAAAGTCAGATTTGAGAGGGAAAAAGTCAGAATTGTGAGATATAAAGTCAGAATTGAGTTATAAAGTCAGAATTGTGAGATATAAAGTCAGATTTGAGAGGGAAAAAGTCAGAATTGTGAGATATAAAGTCAGATTTGAGAGGGAAAAAGTCAGAATTGTGAGATATAAAGTCAGATTTGAGAGGAAAAAAGTCAGAATTGTGAGATATAAAGTCAGAATTGAGTTATAAAGTCAGAATTGTGAGATATAAAGTCAGAATTGTGATATAAAGTCAGAATTGTGAGTTATAAAGTCAGAATTGAGTGATATAAAGTCAGAATTGTGAGATATAAAGTCAGAATTGTGATATAAAGTCAGAATTGTGTGATATAAAGTCAGAATTGTGAGTTATAAAGTCAGAATTGTGAGATATAAAGTCAGAATTGTGAGTTTTAAAGTCAGAATTGAGTTTTAAAGTCAGAATTGTGAGTTTTAAAGTGAGAATTGAGAGTTTTAAAGTCAGAATTGTGAGATATAAAGTCAGAATTGTGAGTTTTAAAGTGAGAATTGAGAGTTTTAAAGTCAGAATTGTGAGATATAAAGTCAGAATTGTGAGTTTTAAAGTCAGAATTGAGTTTTAAAGTCAGAATTGTGAGTTTTAAAGTCAGAATTGTGAGTTTTAAAGTCAGAATTGTGAGATATAAAGTGAGAATTGTGAGATATAAAGTCAGAATTGTGAGTTTTAAAGTCAGATTTGTGAGTTTTAAAGTCAGAATTGTGAGTTTTAAAGTCAGAATTGTGAGATATAAAGTCAGAATTGTGAGTTTTAAAGTCAGAATTGTGAGTTTTAAAGTCAGAATTGTGATATAAAGTCAGAATTGTGAGATATAAAGTCAGATTTGTGAGTTATAAAGTCAGATTTGTGAGTTTTAAAGTCAGAATTATGTGATATAAAGTCAGATTTGAGAGGGAAAAAGTCAGAATTGTGAGTTATAAAGTCAGAATTGAGTTATAAAGTCAGATTTGAGAGGGAAAAAGTCAGAATTGTAAGTTATAAAGTCAGAATTGTGAGATATAAAGTCAGAATTGAGTTATAAAGTCAGAATTGTGTGATATAAAGTCAGAATTGTGTGATATAAAGTCAGAATTATGAGATATAAAGTCAGAATTGTGAGTTTTAAAGTCAGAATTATGTGATATAAAGTCAGAATTGTGAGTTTTAAAGTGAGAATTGTGAGTTTTAAAGTCAGAATTGTGAGTTTTAAAGTCAGAATTGTGAGATATAAAGTCAGAATTGTGAGTTTTAAAGTCAGAATTGTGAGTTTTAAAGTCAGAATTGTGATATAAAGTCAGAATTGTGAGATATAAAGTCAGATTTGTGAGTTATAAAGTCAGATTTGTGAGTTTTAAAGTCAGAATTATGTGATATAAAGTCAGATTTGAGAGGGAAAAAGTCAGAATTGTGAGTTATAAAGTCAGAATTGTGAGATATAAAGTCAGAATTGTGAGATATAAAGTCAGAATTGTGAGTTTTAAAGTCAGATTTGTGAGTTTTAAAGTCAGATTTGTGAGATATAAAGTCAGAATTGTGAGTTTTAAAGTCAGAATTGTGACATATAAAGTCAGAATTGTGTGATATAAAGTCAGAATTGTGAGTTTTAAAGTCAGATTTGAGAGGGAAAAAGTCAGAATTGTGAGATATAAAGTCAGAATTGTGACATATAAAGTCAGAATTGTGTGATATAAAGTCAGAATTGAGTTATAAAGTCAGATTTGAGAGGGAAAAAGTCAGAATTGTGAGATATAAAGTCAGATTTGAGAGGGAAAAAGTCAGAATTGTGAGATATAAAGTCAGAATTGAGTTATAAAGTCAGATTTGAGAGGGAAAAAGTCAGAATTGTGAGCTATAAAGTCAGATTTGAGAGGAAAAAAGTCAGAATTGTGAGATATAAAGTCAGAATTGTGATATAAAGTCAGAATTGTGAGTTATAAAGTCAGAATTGAGTGATATAAAGTCAGAATTGTGAGTTATAAAGTCAGAATTGTGATATAAAGTCAGAATTGTGTGATATAAAGTCAGAATTGTGAGTTATAAAGTCAGAATTGAGTGATATAAAGTCAGAATTGTGAGTTATAAAGTCAGATTTGAGAGGGAAAAAGTCAGAATTGCGAGATATGAAGTCAGAATTGTGAGATATAAAGTCAGAATTGTGAGATATAAAGTCAGAATTGTGAGTTATAAAGTCAGAATTGTGTGATATAAAGTCAGAATTGTGAGTTTTAAAGTCAGAATTGTGAGTTTTAAAGTCAGAATTGTGAGATATAAAGTCAGAATTGTGTGATATAAAGTCAGAATTGAGTTATAAAGTCAGATTTGAGAGGGAAAAAGTCCGAATTGCGAGATATAAAGTCAGAATTGTGAGATATAAAGTCAGAATTGTGAGATATAAAGTCAGAATTGTGAGTTATAAAGTCAGAATTGTGAGTTTTAAAGTCAGAATTGTGAGTTATAAAGTCAGAATTGTGAGATATAAAGTCAGAATTGTGAGTTTTAAAGTCAGAATTGTGACATATAAAGTCAGAATTGTGTGATATAAAGTCAGAATTGAGTTATAAAGTCAGATTTGAGAGGGAAAAAGTCAGAATTGTGAGATATAAAGTCAGATTTGAGAGGGAAAAAGTCAGAATTGTGAGATATAAAGTCAGAATTGAGTTATAAAGTCAGATTTGAGAGGGAAAAAGTCAGAATTGTGAGCTATAAAGTCAGATTTGAGAGGGAAAAAGTCAGAATTGTGAGATATAAAGTCAGAATTGTGAGTTATAAAGTCAGAATTGTGTGATATAAAGTCAGAATTGAGTTATAAAGTCAGATTTGAGAGGGAAAAAGTCAGAATTGTGAGCTATAAAGTCAGATTTGAGAGGGAAAAAGTCAGAATTGTGAGATATAAAGTCAGAATTGTGAGTTATAAAGTCAGAATTGTGAGATATAAAGTCAGAATTGTGTGATATAAAGTCAGAATTGAGTTATAAAGTCAGAATTGTGAGATATAAAGTCAGAATTGTGTGATATAAAGTCAGAATTGTGAGTTATAAAGTCAGAATTGAGTGATATAAAGTCAGAATTGTGAGTTATAAAGTCAGATTTGAGAGGGAAAAAGTCAGAATTGCGAGATATGAAGTCAGAATTGTGAGATATAAAGTCAGAATTGCGAGTTATAAAGTCAGATTTGAGAGGGAAAAAGTCAGAATTGTGACATATAAAGTCAGAATTGTGTGATATAAAGTCAGAATTGAGTTATAAAGTCAGATTTGAGAGGGAAAAAGTCAGAATTGTGAGCTATAAAGTCAGAATTGAGTTATAAAGTCAGATTTGAGAGGGAAAAAGTCAGAATTGTAAGTTATAAAGTCAGAATTGTGAGATATAAAGTCAGAATTGAGTTATAAAGTCAGAATTGTGAGATATAAAGTCAGATTTGAGAGGGAAAAAGTCAGAATTGTGACATATAAAGTCAGAATTGTGTGATATAAAGTCAGAATTGAGTTATAAAGTCAGATTTGAGAGGGAAAAAGTCAGAATTGTGAGCTATAAAGTCAGAATTGAGTTATAAAGTCAGATTTGAGAGGGAAAAAGTCAGAATTGTAAGTTATAAAGTCAGAATTGTGAGATATAAAGTCAGAATTGAGTTATAAAGTCAGAATTGTGAGATATAAAGTCAGATTTGAGAGGGAAAAAGTCAGAATTGTGAGATATAAAGTCAGAATTGAGTTATAAAGTCAGATTTGAGAGGGAAAAAGTCAGAATTGTAAGTTATAAAGTCAGAATTGTGAGATATAAAGTCAGAATTGAGTTATAAAGTCAGAATTGTGAGATATAAAGTCAGAATTGTGTGATATAAAGTCAGAATTGTGAGTTATAAAGTCAGATTTGAGAGGGAAAAAGTCAGAATTGCGAGATATAAAGTCAGAATTGCGAGTTATAAAGTCAGAATTGTGTGATATAAAGTCAGAATTGTGAGTTATAAAGTCAGATTTGAGAGGGAAAAAGTCAGAATTGCGAGATATAAAGTCAGAATTGAGTGATATAAAGTCAGAATTGTGTGATATAAAGTCAGAATTGTGTGATATAAAGTCAGAATTGAGTTATAAAGTCAGATTTGAGAGGGAAAAAGTCAGAATTGTAAGTTATAAAGTCAGAATTGTGAGATATAAAGTCAGAATTGAGTTATAAAGTCAGAATTGTGAGATATAAAGTCAGAATTGTGTGATATAAAGTCAGATTTGAGAGGGAAAAAGTCAGAATTGCGAGATATGAAGTCAGAATTGCGAGTTATAAAGTCAGAATTGAGTGATATAAAGTCAGAATTGTGAGTTATAAAGTCAGATTTGAGAGGGAAAAAGTCAGAATTGCGAGATATAAAGTCAGAATTGCGAGTTATAAAGTCAGAATTGTGTGATATAAAGTCAGATTTGTGAGTTATAAAGTCAGAATTGAGTGATATAAAGTCAGAATTGTGAGTTATAAAGTCAGAATTGCGAGATATGAAGTCAGAATTGTGTGATATAAAGTCAGAATTGTGTGATATAAAGTCAGAATTGTGAGTTATAAAGTCAGAATTGTGAGTTATAAAGTCAGAATTGTGAGATATAAAGTCAGAATTGTGAGTTATAAAGTCAGATTTGAGAGGGAAAAAGTCAGAATTGCGAGATATAAAGTCAGAATTGAGTGATATAAAGTCAGAATTGTGTGATATAAAGTCAGAATTGAGTTATAAAGTCAGATTTGAGAGGGAAAAAGTCAGAATTGTAAGTTATAAAGTCAGAATTGTGAGATATAAAGTCAGAATTGAGTTATAAAGTCAGAATTGTGAGATATAAAGTCAGAATTGTGTGATATAAAGTCAGATTTGAGAGGGAAAAAGTCAGAATTGCGAGATATGAAGTCAGAATTGCGAGTTATAAAGTCAGAATTGAGTGATATAAAGTCAGAATTGTGAGTTATAAAGTCAGATTTGAGAGGGAAAAAGTCAGAATTGCGAGTTATAAAGTCAGAATTGTGTGATATAAAGTCAGATTTGTGAGTTATAAAGTCAGAATTGAGTGATATAAAGTCAGAATTGCGAGTTATAAAGTCAGAATTGCGTGATATAAAGACAGAATTGTGAGTTATAAAGTCTGAATTGAGTGATATAAAGTCAGAATTGTGAGTTATAAAGTCAGAATTGCGAGATATGAAGTCAGAATTGTGTGATATAAAGTCAGAATTGTGTGATATAAAGTCAGAATTGTGAGTTATAAAGTCAGAATTGCGAGATATGAAGTCAGAATTGCGAGTTATAAAGTCAGAATTGTGTGATATAAAGTCAGAATTGTGAGTTATAAAGTCAGATTTGAGAGGGAAAAAGTCAGAATTGCGAGATATAAAGTCAGAATTGAGTGATATAAAGTCAGAATTGTGTGATATAAAGTCAGAATTGAGTTATAAAGTCAGATTTGAGAGGGAAAAAGTCAGAATTGCGAGATATGAAGTCAGAATTGCGAGTTATAAAGTCAGAATTGAGTGATATAAAGTCAGAATTGTGAGTTATAAAGTCAGATTTGAGAGGGAAAAAGTCAGAATTGCGAGATATAAAGTCAGAATTGCGAGTTATAAAGTCAGAATTGAGTGATATAAAGTCAGATTTGTGAGTTATAAAGTCAGAATTGAGTGATATAAAGTCAGAATTGCGAGTTATAAAGTCAGAATTGCATGATATAAAGACAGAATTGTGAGTTATAAAGTCAGAATTGAGTGATATAAAGTCAGAATTGAGTGATATAAAGTCAGAATTGTGTGATATAAAGTCAGAATTGAGTTATAAAGTCAGATTTGAGAGGGAAAAAGTCAGAATTGCGAGATATGAAGTCAGAATTGCGAGTTATAAAGTCAGAATTGAGTGATATAAAGTCAGAATTGTGAGTTATAAAGTCAGATTTGAGAGGGAAAAAGTCAGAATTGCGAGATATGAAGTCAGAATTGCGAGTTATAAAGTCAGAATTGAGTGATATAAAGTCAGATTTGTGAGTTATAAAGTCAGAATTGAGTGATATAAAGTCAGAATTGCGAGTTATAAAGTCAGAATTGCATGATATAAAGACAGAATTGTGAGTTATAAAGTCAGAATTGAGTGATATAAAGTCAGAATTGAGTGATATAAAGTCAGAATTGCGTGATATAAAGTCAGAATTGAGTGATATAAAGTCAGAATTGTGAGTTATAAAGTCAGAATTGCGAGATATGAAGTCAGAATTGAGTGATATAAAGTCAGAATTGTGAGTTATAAAGTCAGAATTGCGTGATATAAAGTCAGAATTGTGAGTTATAAAGTCAGAATTGCGTGATATAAAGTCAGAATTGTGAGATATAAAGTCAGAATTGCGAGATATAAAGTCAGAATTGAGTGATATAAAGTCAGAATTGCGAGTTATAAAGTCAGAATTGTGAGATATAAAGTCAGATTTGTGAGTTATAAAGTCAGAATTGAGTGATATAAAGTCAGAATTGCGAGTTATAAAGTCAGAATTGCGTGATATAAAGACAGAATTGTGAGTTATAAAGTCAGAATTGAGTGATATAAAGTCAGAATTGTGAGTTATAAAGTCAGAATTGCGAGATATGAAGTCAGAATTGTGTGATATAAAGTCAGAATTGTGTGATATAAAGTCAGAATTGTGAGTTATAAAGTCAGAATTGTGAGTTATAAAGTCAGATTTGAGAGGGAAAAAGTCAGAATTGCGAGATATAAAGTCAGAATTGCGAGTTATAAAGTCAGAATTGTGTGATATAAAGTCAGAATTGTGAGTTATAAAGTCAGATTTGAGAGGGAAAAAGTCAGAATTGCGAGATATAAAGTCAGAATTGAGTGATATAAAGTCAGAATTGTGTGATATAAAGTCAGAATTGTGTGATATAAAGTCAGAATTGAGTTATAAAGTCAGATTTGAGAGGGAAAAAGTCAGAATTGTAAGTTATAAAGTCAGAATTGTGAGATATAAAGTCAGAATTGAGTTATAAAGTCAGAATTGTGAGATATAAAGTCAGAATTGTGTGATATAAAGTCAGATTTGAGAGGGAAAAAGTCAGAATTGCGAGATATGAAGTCAGAATTGCGAGTTATAAAGTCAGAATTGAGTGATATAAAGTCAGATTTGTGAGTTATAAAGTCAGAATTGAGTGATATAAAGTCAGAATTGTGAGTTATAAAGTCAGAATTGTGAGTTATAAAGTCAGAATTGTGAGATATAAAGTCAGAATTGTGAGTTATAAAGTCAGAATTGTGTGATATAAAGTCAGAATTGAGTTATAAAGTCAGAATTGTGAGATATAAAGTCAGAATTGTGTGATATAAAGTCAGAATTGAGTTATAAAGTCAGAATTGTGAGATATAAAGTCAGAATTGTGTGATATAAAGTCAGAATTGTGAGTTATAAAGTCAGAATTGAGTGATATAAAGTCAGAATTGTGAGTTATAAAGTCAGATTTGAGAGGGAAAAAGTCAGAATTGTGAGATATGAAGTCAGAATTGTGAGATATAAAGTCAGAATTGCGAGTTATAAAGTCAGAATTGAGAGGGAAAAAGTCAGAATTGAGTGATATAAAGTCAGAATTGCGAGTTATAAAGTCAGAATTGCGTGATATAAAGTCAGAATTGTGAGTTATAAAGTCAGAATTGCGAGTTATAAAGTCAGAATTGCGAGATATAAAGTCAGAATTGAGAGGGAAAAAGTCAGAATTGAGTGATATAAAGTCAGAATTGCGAGTTATAAAGTCAGAATTGCGTGATATAAAGTCAGAATTGTGTGATATAAAGTCAGAATTGCGTGATATAAAGACAGAATTGTGAGTTTTAAAGTCAGAATTGCGAGATATGAAGTCAGAATTGCGAGATATAAAGTCAGAATTGTGTGATATAAAGTCAGAATTGAGTTATAAAGTCAGATTTGAGAGGGAAAAAGTCAGAATTGTGTGATATAAAGTCAGATTTGAGAGGGAAAAAGTAAATATATATGAAGAATGAATTATAGTAAATTCACGTAGTCTATATCGTTCCGTCAGCCCAGACGAATTGTTGGCGCGGGCACCCCTTACAAATCTGTAGCACAATATTCACACATGTGCTTCTAACAAGTTTTCACATGTTAAATTTCACATGTGCAAAAATACGTGGTCACATGTGACCACATATATATGTGATTTTGTGTGTTCCTGAGGTTGATCCTTTCATAACACGTATGATAAACTGTAGTTTAGCATCCTCCATCGTTCGAGCAGAATTAAAAATGGCCGCAGTGACCCCCATTCTTAAAAAACCGGGCCTTGACCATCTAAACGTGAATAATTACAGGCCACTCTCAAATTTACCATTCTTAAGTAAAATTGTGGCTTCACACTTAAACGCTAATGGCCTTTTTGAACCTTTTCAGTCAGGATTTCTCTCTTCACATAGCACTGAAACTGGGTTAATAAACATCCTGATTCTTCTCAATTCTGACTTTATAACTCACAAATCTGACTTTATAACTCACAAATCTGACTTTATAACTCACAATTCTGACTTTATAACTCACAATTCTGACTTTATATCTCACAATTCTGACTTTATAACTCACAATTCTGACTTTATATCTCACAATTCTGACTTTATAACTCACAATTCTGACTTTATATCTCACAATTCTGACTTTATAACTCACAATTCTGACTTTATATCACTCAATTCTGACTTTATAACTCACAAATCTGACTTTATAACTCACAAATCTGACTTTATAACTCACAATTCTGACTTTATAACTCACAATTCTGACTTTATAACTCACAAATCTGACTTTATAACTCACAATTCTGACTTTATATCACTCAATTCTGACTTTATAACTCACAATTCTGACTTTATAACTCACAAATCTGACTTTATAACTCACAAATCTGACTTTATAACTCACAAATCTGACTTTATATCTCACAATTCTGACTTTATAACTCACAAATCTGACTTTATAACTCACAAATCTGACTTTATAACTCACAATTCTGACTTTATAACTCACAAATCTGACTTTATAACTCACAAATCTGACTTTATAACTCACAAATCTGACTTTATAACTCACAAATCTGACTTTATAACTCACAAATCTGACTTTATAACTCACAAATCTGACTTTATAACTCACAAATCTGACTTTATAACTCACAATTCTGACTTTATATCTCACAATTCTGACTTTATAACTCACAAATCTGACTTTATAACTCACAAATCTGACTTTATAACTCACAAATCTGACTTTATAACTCACAAATCTGACTTTATAACTCACAATTCTGACTTTATATCTCACAATTCTGACTTTATAACTCACAAATCTGACTTTATAACTCACAATTCTGACTTTATATCTCACAATTCTGACTTTATATCTCACAATTCTGACTTTATAACTCACAAATCTGACTTTATAACTCACAAATCTGACTTTATAACTCACAAATCTGACTTTATAACTCACAAATCTGACTTTATAACTCACAATTCTGACTTTATATCTCACAATTCTGACTTTATAACTCACAAATCTGACTTTATAACTCACAAATCTGACTTTATAACTCACAAATCTGACTTTATAACTCACAATTCTGACTTTATAACTCACAAATCTGACTTTATAACTCACAATTCTGACTTTATAACTCACAAATCTGACTTTATAACTCACAATTCTGACTTTATATCACTCAATTCTGACTTTATATCACTCAATTCTGACTTTATATCACTCAATTCTGACTTTATATCTCACAATTCTGACTTTATAACTCACAATTCTGACTTTATAACTCACAAATCTGACTTTATAACTCACAAATCTGACTTTATAACTCACAAATCTGACTTTATATCTCACAATTCTGACTTTATATCTCACAATTCTGACTTTATATCTCACAATTCTGACTTTATAACTCACAAATCTGACTTTATAACTCACAAATCTGACTTTATAACTCACAATTCTGACTTTATAACTCACAAATCTGACTTTATAACTCACAATTCTGACTTTATAACTCACAATTCTGACTTTATATCACTCAATTCTGACTTTATATCACTCAATTCTGACTTTATAACTCACAATTCTGACTTTATAACTCACAAATCTGACTTTATAACTCACAAATCTGACTTTATAACTCACAAATCTGACTTTATAACTCACAAATCTGACTTTATAACTCACAATTCTGACTTTATCTCACAATTCTGACTTTATATCACACAATTCTGACTTTATAACTCACAATTCTGACTTTTCCCTCACAATTCTGACTTTATAACTCACAATTCTGACTTTATATCTCACAATTCTGACTTTATATCTCACAATTCTGACTTTATATCTCTCAATTCTGACTTTATATCTCACAATTCTGACTTTATAACTCACAAATCTGACTTTATAACTCACAAATCTGACTTTATAACTCACAATTCTGACTTTATAACTCACAATTCTGACTTTATAACTCACAATTCTGACTTTATAACTCACAATTCTGACTTTATATCACTCAATTCTGACTTTATAACTCACAATTCTGACTTTATAACTCACAATTCTGACTTTATAACTCACAAATCTGACTTTATAACTCACAAATCTGACTTTATAACTCACAATTCTGACTTTTCCCTCACAAATCTGACTTTATATCTCACAATTCTGACTTTATATCTCACAATTCTGACTTTATATCTCACAATTCTGACTTTATATCACTCAATTCTGACTTTATATCACTCAATTCTGACTTTATATCTCACAATTCTGACTTTATATCTCACAATTCTGACTTTATAACTCACAAATCTGACTTTTCCCTCACAAATCTGACTTTATATCTCACAATCCTTGTGTGACTCACTTACTGTAAGCATCAGGTATATCAAGCATTGGATGTCCTTGAATTTTCTTAAACTAAATAATAACAAAACTGAAATATTGATGATTGGCTCTGCTACCTCAGTCAAAAGGATGGACCTGTCCTTTGAAACTGACGGGGTTCACGTGAAGCCTTCTTCATCTGTCCATAATCTTGGCGTCTTATTTGACTCATCTCCATCTTTTGTCTCTCATATTTCTTCTGTCGTTAAAAACTCTTCTTTTTCCATCTTCGTAATATTGCACGTCTTCGATCCTCTCTCCCTGTAGCTGATGCTGAAATCTTAATTCATGCATTTATCACATTATTGCAATGCTCTATTTCTTGGTCTGCCTAAAAAAAACTCATAGCAAGGTTACAGTATGTTCAAACTCGTTCTGCTCACATTACTCCTCTACTGCATGATCTTCACTGGCTACCTGTGGCATCACGTATTCACTTCAAGATATTACTTCTAACATTTAAGGCATTAAATGGTCTTGCGCCTCCATATCTGTCTGACCTACTCTACTCCTACTCTCCTGCCCGGTCCCTCAGATCATCTGAGCTTGGTCTTTTGTCCATTCCTCGTTTTCGGCTGTCCACTGTAGGTGGTGGGTAAATTTTACGAGTTTTTTTTAAAGGCACAATATGTAATTTTCGCCACTAGAGGTCGCTTATTCAAAACAAAGGCGTAGCTTGATGACGCCTTGATTTTACAGAATCATGGGAGGTGTTGTCTTCATGTCTACAGCCAGTGGAAAAGAATCCGATGGGACTTGGGCAGAAATCATATTCATAGATGAGCTAATGTATTAAAGATTTATTAACATTACTGTAGTAACGAAGCTATAGCAGATTATTCCATAGTTTAGGGCCTATAATACTGAAAGCCCTACCACCCACAGTAGAGAGTTTATACTTGGGCACGAAAAGCAAGTTATCATTGCTAGATCTGAGGGTCCGGGCAGGAACATAAGGTTGCACTAACTCGGCAAGGTACTGAGGTGCGAGGCCACGACAGGCTAAGACTAAGAGTTTAAACTGGATACGATTGACCACAAGAATCCAGTGAAGTTGGTAAAGGATGGGAGTGACGTGCGCAGATGTAAGGGCTCGAGCAGCAGAGTTTTGTACCATTTAAAGGCGTTTAATTGCTTTGGCAGGTAAGCCGCTATATAAGGAGTTACAATAGTCCAATCTGGAGGTTATAAAAACATGGATAACAGTTTCCGCATCTCTATAATTAAGTGAGGGACGTATACGAACAATGTTTCGCAATTGGTAAAAGCATGATTAACCAATATGTGAATCAAAACATAGCGTAGAGTCGAACAATACTCACAGTTGTTGAAGGCCTAATCTGTACACCATTGATAGCAATAAAAATGTCATGCTGAGAAAAGCTCTGTGATTTAGGTTTTACAAGTTTTATCAGCATTAAGTTGTAAAAAGTTATCAGACATCCATGAAGACACGAAATAACAGAAAGGGGTATGAAAATTGAGACCATAACGTCTGATGATCTGACCCAGTGGCAGCACATAAATGAGAAACAAAAGGGGTCCAAGTACAGAACCCTGGGGTACACCACGGGAAATAGTGACGGTACGAGATCCATTTATACCTATCCTAACAAATTGCTGTCTATCCCATAGATATGAAGTTAACCACTGAAAAGCAGCACCAGTAATACCCATTTCAGATAGTCAAGAAAGAAGTATAGAATGGCAAACCGTATCAAATGCTGCACTGAGATCAACGAGAACCAAGATACTATGGGCACCTGAAAAGGAGATCATTTACCACTTTTAAAAGTGCTGTGAGAGGAATGAAAGCCAGATTATAACAGTTAAAAAAGATTGTGTTTCTCTACATGTGACTGCAGTTGTGCTACAACTACCTTCTCCAGTAATTTAGCAACAAATGGGAGGTTTGATATTGGTCTGTAGTCGTTCAGATCAGTGTTATCAAGACCAGACTTCTTAAGAATTGGGGTGATGGCAGCTACTTTTAGATCGTGCGAAACACAACCAGTGGCGAGAGATCTGTTTATAATATGAGTAATAGGTTGGATAAGTGAAGGCAAAAGGGTTTTAAGTAGGTATGTTGGAATAGGATCGAGTGTACAGGAGGCAGATTTGGTTCATCAGTTGTTCAACCACAAATGTATTTGTGAGTAAAAAAGCGTTTAGACATGGAGATGAGTAGGAAGAGACAGTTGGGGGAAAAGCTTGATAAATTTTACGTAGGAAAAGAGATCAAGAGCCATTAATAGCTTTGATTATTCATGTTGCTTCCCTTGCTCCTCATGTGCTCCCTTATTGTGTGTCATGTTCTGATTGGTTGTTTATGGTCATGTGTCGCTTGCCCATTGGTTGTCTTAGTCATGTGTTAACTAAGTTCATGTATTTAAGCCTCTTGTTCTCCATATTACTTTGTCGCGTATCTTACATACTGTGCCATGATCAAAATGAACACTAGAGATTGTTTTTGTTTGCTAACCACCATTTCTATCCCACACGTAAATGCAGCTCGCGTCACCGAACGTGTCACGGATTGATGATGTAAAACTCTGGACGTTTCCTGATCCTACAGTGCGACAGCGGGGATCATGTACAGTCTGAGAAGCAACAGTCGTACAGTGCGACCTGTACCTAGAGAAAAGCGTTCATCCTACAGTACAGCATGTAGTATGTAAGCATGTCACTTTGAACACAGCCTCCTTCAACTAATTCAACCGTGGCTTCATCTCGGCAGAAGAAATGTCCAAATTGTAGCAGGCCCGAGTGATCTCGAGGCAATTTGTCTTCACGTATGCACGTGGTTGTAAATAAAGAGGCCGGTGTGGTAATTGGAGGAGCGGATGGAGACGCCTGCGGTGTAATTGAGCAGCCGAGGCAGGGGGTTCAGGTCCGGCTGAAAGAGCCAACGCCAGCGGGGGATCCAGGTTCTGTCCCCTCGATCACAACATTTAACAGAAATGGAAAGGGATCAGAAAGCCTTAGTTTGCACCTTAAGAGGGAGAAGTGCAGAAGTATTTGTTGACGGAGAGTAAATGGCTTTGCCGAAGAGAGAAACATCGTTTTAGATCAAGGATGTCACATCACGATGGTTATTTGTTCTTTCTCTGTCTGCAGCGTGTGTGGAGCTTTAAAAGCTACAGATCTGCAGTGAGAAACCAGACACGTCTGAAGAACCTGGTGCTTTATTATCTTTATCAGCATTTTTACGAATGCAGCGTATTCAATCAGAAATAAGAATTACAGTAACATCAAATGTGGCATCCCAGCAAACAAAAATATGCTCTAAGAACGTTTTGCTAACGTTCCCATTAAATTATGAAAATGTTATTTCTTAACGTTCCCTAAATGTCCGGAAACTTTTTAACGGAATGTTAACAGAACATTCCATTCACACATTAAATGTTCTCTGAACATTCCGAAACAAGTAGTAACATTTAAAAAACGGAATTCCATGAAACAAGATAACTTTGAACAAACATTCTATAGCGTGAATTAGCACCGCCCACTTTTTTCAACAGCGCTGAAATTTGCGCTTTGATTTGAAGCAAATAAGTTTTTGAAAATCGGACAGAAGTACAGGACTGTTTAATTCACGGCTTTAAGCCCCGGTATATAGCCAAAACTAGCCAAATTGTGTTTCTGGGGGAGTCCCCCTCGTAAATATCGTGTTCTGGGGGGTAAAATCTAAAAGCTAAATATGTTATTTGGGGTCGCTTCAACCCGCGGCAACATCGTCACGGACCATTTGGTATGGTGCTTTCAAGTCATGTCGAAAAGATCGTATTTACGAGCTGAAACCACGTTGTTGTAAATACGAGTGGGAAGATCGGGATTTTCTTTAAGCCCTGATCTGTACGAGTTACAGTCAGTGAGAAACACCACAGTATTATAAGTATTTAGCAGTGACATTGTCCGGCTTTTATATTTACAATGAAGTAAGCTAACTGCCTGCACAAAATATGGTAGCATTATAATATAACAATATAATAATTTTCTATAAGTAAAAGTGCTGTATTTTTGTGTAATTAATTGAAAGAAGGTACTCTGACGAAAGTGACATGAACGCACCTGCCGTCATAAACACGACTTCCCACCTCATAAATACGAACTTGAAGGAGGACTTGAACGCACCAGTAGCGTGAAGGTGTTTTGCAACTGAAGCAAACTTTTCCTGAGAGTTCGCTTTGGCAAGCCGTTTCGAACTCCAGAAACTAACTTCGTTTTGGCCTTTGAAATGACGTCACGACAGTTCGTTCTTCGATTTTGTTTGAAGTACATCGGGGCCTTTAGTGAGGGAAAGAACTACAATCCCATGAAGCATTGCGAACAGCATAAAAGAACTTAAGAAATATAAAACTATATATATATACACACACACAAAGATTTAAGTATTTTGAGAGCGCGGAGAGCTCGACTTGATTACGTAATTCGCAGTGCTTCACGGGAGTGGGCGGAGCTAATGAGATCTTTTGACGCATGTTGCTTTTTTAAACTCGCTGATGTTCAGTACAGCATCATGGGTAATGTAGTTTATTTAAAAAAAAAAAAAAAAAAAAGCTGAAATAATGCAGGCTGACGGCTTCAGCAGAAGCAAATACGAGCTCGTAGATCACAGCTGGTCTGTTTTTAACGGGTTAGAAGTTATCGTTAAAAATCAGTTTCCAGAACCCGACTGTCACACTCTATTAATGTAACGTTTGTTCATAACCTTGTCAGAACGTTAGCTAAAGTTCTGAGAACGTTCCTTGTTTGCTGAGATTATACATGTTGAGCAGTAATCATATAATCATTCACGTCTGTCCATTGATCATGTGATCGAAATCAAAGTTTCTTCTGAGCGGCTCCCTGCAGACGGTTGTGTTCCCTCAGCCTAAAACACAGAAGAACATTTGTAAAACATCCTGATGAGATACAGAAGGTCATATTCATATTCAGACCAGAAGTGTTTCACTGACCTGACCGCATTGATCTTGATGAATCCAGAGGCGTCGCAGGGGTCGTAGTCGCCCTGCACATCCATACTGTTAAACACAAAGCAAAGATGGAGGCGTTTCATCAAATTAAACCGGATCAATACAGCATGCAGCAATAATTGCTGAAAATTAAAAACCAATAGTCACATCATCCTGTCGCATGATCCTTCAGAAATCATTCTAATATGCCGATTTGCTCGTCAAGAAACATTTCTGATTATGATCCACGTTTACAATAGTTTTTTTTATGAAGTACAGAAACAGTTGCATCATGTGGCAGCTGTTAAAACACACAAAGACGAGCACAAGACTGAATCATAAATCGTTCATTGACCGTGTTAATGAGTGCGACTCCCTCCAGGTCTAGAGCGTTCGACCGACTGACATCTGAATCGCAGCTGCTTGTATCGGTGTAATCGCCGCAGGACAACATTGTGACATTTCTTGCAGATCGATGCATCATGTGGGAGGAAACCGCTGTGTTAATAACACCGTTTGATCGTGAGATGGTCTGTGAGAGTCTGGTGAGCTGCTCACATGATGCAAAGTCTGTTTCAAAAGGTAAGCAGCGTAATTATAAGACGCCTTGTTCTGGCCAAACGTGCAGAGAGCAATCCCAGCATGCATCAGTGAAACTATCCACCTACGATGATTATAAACGTAATATAACTCAATGCCAAAGAGCGTCAATAAAAATAGTTTCATCTAGTTACATCTGGACTACTTTACTGAATATTTGTGTATTTTTTACATTTATTAGAATATTATATTTTGCTGACAGAAAGAGTAATGCTGCATGATTTGTGGGGAAATGATCATTTTCCTGATAAAAATAATATTCCAGGGTTGCTGTGCTTGTTTGTAGGGCTGCACAATTTGACCAACATTTTTTGATTATATATTAATACTAATATATATGTATATAACATAAAACACTAACTAAAAACAAAATATGAAATATCACTATTGTATGGAAGCTTGTTTCCGCTACTGAGTAATAAAATAAAAAAAAAGGTCATTGCGACTCTGACATTTTTCTCAGAATTAAGATATAAGAAAAAAACTTTTGTATTTTATTCCGTAGCAGAAGCAAGCTTCCATACTATTGTAACATTTCACTGTAAAATAAAAAAAGCAGCAATTATCGGGCTTTAAGGCCTTTAAGCACATGCGTAAAAAGGTGTTCTGTTTTATTTAGCGAGCATGTAACCATCTCGTTCATAGATGGAAAAGACCATTTACAGCAAATACAGGCAATTTACCATCAGAAATATATGGTTTTTAAAGCTTTTTAACAGTTATCAAGGTTGAACCAAAGACCTATGACTAGTTCGCCAAAGTTGTCTATCGGATCATATTTAACAAATGATCCGATAGACAGCAGCGGTCCTAGAGGCAGAGTTGCTCAGAATGACGAGTTCTACCATGTGGTACGAATGTCGTGGCCATGTGCGAAAAACTGGGCAAAACACAATCCTTTATGCATTTGAAAAATGCGAAGGCGGATTTCTTTTGAATTTCTCACAGGCCTCTAGGACCATGAGTCAAACAGGCCCAGCGAGTTTCGTTCCGATCAGCCTCCGTTAACCTTGCCTGATAGCTGCTCAAGTTTCATTGGCTGATGGCGGACATGTGTTTTGAGATACGTCAATGTCCTCGTAGACAATCATGGCACCTCGGACAAAGACACTGCATGCCAATTTTCAAGTAAATTGTACTAACCGTGAAGTAGTTATAGCCGTTTTCATGTTTTTTTTTCATGTTATAGCGCCACCAAGTGGCCAGTCGCCATGTCCTTTTGCACACAAACACAGAATGAGCTCTTACATAGGTGTGCCAAGTTTGGTGAAAATATCTCATTCCGTTCACGAGTTATAGCCATTTTAGTAAAAGTGGCTCCGCCCCCTTTGAACGTTTTGGCGCCCCTTAGGGACCGTGAATCAAAATTTGGACTTTTTTTGATAATTATTGACAATCAGACTCCAGAGAATCTCACTGCACTGGTTTGGTTCCGATTGGGTCAAAAACTTAGGACTAGTTCGCAAAAGTAGTTTTTACAAAAAATCCAAAATGCCCGAATAAAGGGGCGGGGCCTGGTTGAGTTAGTTAGTAGTGTGTTGAAACTGGCAGTTATGGTAAGGGGCGGGACATTTCCCAAAACACCAATCACAACACACCGCTCCAGCCGACCAATCAGAGCTCAGTGTTTTCAGAAGGAGGGGCTTCATAGAGACAGGAACTAAACAGAGCGTTACTGACAGACTGGGAAGAGAGGAGCTGCAACAATATGAGGAAAATAATCAACATTCAATCTAGTAGAGTCCAAAAACTTTACATTGCAGACTGATGATCACACCAAGACGTATCGCGATTTCATTTGTATTTTGATGAATCATGGAGCCCTAGTTTAGAGTAAGACAAAAGAAGATCCCAAACTAAAAGCTCACAATGATAATGACGTTCTGTCCCCTTGAGCTAAAGCGGCAGGACGAGGAGAGGGTTCGACCTTTCAACCGTACGCTTCCACACTTAAACGGCATGAAACGCGCAACTTCCCCCAAACGGCTGAGAGGCCATTAGCGGCGCACGGCATCTGGACCGGAGCTTTGGTCAGCGCTGAGATGAGCTGATCCGCCCTCAGGACACACAGGGGTCAAACCTGAATGATCTCACTGTTCAGAGAAGCTCATGTGACTCATGACATCATTACACAGCAATACAAACCCCTCATATTTATCAGCACTCTCACTGCTCACATTAAACTTTTCTTTTGTTGTGATGCTATTTTACTACAGCAAATATTTTCTTCAAGTCCCGCTAACATTTCAATAATTTATCAGCACATTCGCATGTTCACGGTTCTCTTATGATCACATGACATGCAATGTGATTTAGTTTTATAGTTTTTGATCTGGACTTTAAAGTGAGTCAAACCTATTTCGACTTTAATAGTCTCTCAGTCCACATTACATTCACACTGGTGTTTTAGAAACCCTATCAAACTGAATAAAAAAAATAATAGTAATAATTATAAATTAATATTTAAAAAAAAAAAAAAATTATGTACGCTGTTGTAATTCACACTTTTGTAAATTACAATTGCACTTTAAAATAAAAATATAATTATCAAATATATTAATTTAAGATACAAAACTAATTCTTGACTTTTAAACAATAAAAATTATAATTATCTATACAAATGAAGACAGAAATGTATCACTTTTGTAAATTATAACTGCACTTTAAAATAAAAATAATTTTAATTATCAAATGTATTACAAAACTAATATTAATGTCCTAAATTCTTGACTTTTAAATAATAAAAATTATAATTATTGAAGTCAGAAATGCATCACTGTTGTAAATTACAACTGCACTTTACAATAAAAATATAATTATAAATGATCAAATATATTTATTTAAGTTACATATTTTACATTTCAGATCCTCAAGCTTTTATTTTGGCGGAATACTGGTAAAATGCTGTAAACTTCTGTCCACAAAATGTCATAAATTATGCAAATGTGAAAATTATTATAATATTTAAATAAATTATGCTAATACATTTTATGATACATTTAATATTTTTAATATATTTAATAAAAATCACAGCCTTCGATTTGATAATCGCAATCAGAAAGCTATATGGCGATTATCATGCAGCCTCGTTTATGTATTTTAATATACAATATAATTAATTATTAGCTTTTCATCTTCGCAGAATCAACAGGATGTCGTCGTGTTTTTACCTGACCAGCTCCTCGTTGTACAGTGATTTGGGCGACTCTCGGCCGAGGATGTACACCTGTCCTTTAAAGACCGACAGCTGCACACGACCCTCCACGTTCTCCTGGGATTTATCAACACAGTGACGGACGAAATCGCACTCCGGACTGTACCAGAACCCTGAGCGGAGAGAGAAGGATAGATATTTGTTCTTGTTTTAAGCGCAAACTCACTTTTCTTTTCAGAAAACAAGACTTAATATCTTCAGTCATTTTGCTTCTCCAGTAAATGCATCTTGATTTAAGAATGTTTAGATATTTGTGCAGGAAAACAAATCATTTTTCGCTGTGTTGTCAAAAGCGAGAGTCCCGCTCGGGCTGTAATATATTCAGCGCACAGGTGTGTGAAGCAGCCCGTCTCTCTGTGGGACGTGGACTGAACCGGCTCTCTGCGGCTTCATTTTCTCAGTGTAAAATTCTAATGAGTTTAATCTGCGGCGAGAGTCCTGCTGCTCACACCTCTGAGGGACGTGGCCCTCGCCGGCCCTCGTGCTCCCATGCCGCTTTAATTGCAGTGCCTCTGTAATCAGCCTCTAATGGGCCAAATCCTATTATGAGAGAGGAGGAGCAGAGAGAGGCCTGCTGCTCACAACAGACAGATTAAGACACCTGAGACAACGCAACACAGACAGAGAGAGTATATCTGAGAGTCAATAAGTGTATTTAACTGCAATATGTGTGTGTTTAAATATAAACTTGAATGTATAATTAAACAGAAACTATTTAATTATGTAAAATTGTATAATTACGTTTAATTATTAGATTTATTATATATACACACACACAGATTATATTATTATATAACTTAACTAAGTATAAATTAAGTATAAAATTAAAATGAAGAATAAAAACTACAAAAACTATTACAAAAAAAATCATTAAAACTTACTGTAAAATATTTAAATATATATAAACAGACAGAGACAGGCAGATATAGATAGATAGATAGACGGATAGACAGACGGACAGAGACAGACGGACGGACAGACAGATAGAAGGACAGATAAACAGACAGATAGATAGAGAGATAGACGGACGAACCGACAGACAGACGGATAGACAGACAGATGGAGGGATAGACAGACAGATAAACAGATAGACAGACAGATAGACAGGCAGACAGATAGACAGATGGACAAAGACCAAGTCAGATAGACAGATAAACAGACAGACAGATAGATAGATAGATAGATAGATAGATAGATAGATAGACGGACGAACCGACAGACAGACGGATAGACAGACAGATGGAGGGATAGACAGACAGATAAACAGATAGACAGACAGATAGACAGACGGATAAACAGACAGACAAAGACAGAGTTGGATAGACAGATAGATAGATAAACAGACAGATGAATAGATAAACAGACAGACAGACGGATAGATGGACAGATAAACAGACAGATAGATAGATAGATAGATAGATAGATAGATAGATAGATAGATAGATAGATAGATAGATAGATAGATAGATAGATAGATGGATGAACCGACAGACAGACGGATAGACAGACAGATGGAGGGATAGACAGACAGACAGACAGATAGATAAACAGACAGACGGATAGACAGACAGATGGAGGGATAGACAGACAGACAGATAGATAAACAGACAGACAGACGGACAAAGACCAAGTCAGATAGACAGACGGATAGATAGACAGATAGATAGATAAACAGACAG
>CM074434.1:42697268-42737268 GCA_037101425.1 Elopichthys bambusa | reverse complement strand
AGTGTACAAAATGACATTTGTATGTTTATGAATGGACAAAATCTCAAGTTTCTGAAGGGTTAGTTGACCCAAAATCATTAATTCCTCACCCTCATGTCGTTTCACACCCGTAAGACCTTTGTTCATCTTCAGAACACAAGTTAAGATATTTTTTTAATGAAATCCGTTGGCTCAAGTGAGGTCTGCATTGACAGCAAGATCATCAACACTTTCAGTGCCCAGAAAGCTACTAAAGACGCATTTAAAACAGTCCATGTGACTGCAGTGGTTCAACCTTAATGTTATGAAGCGACGAGAATACTTTTTGTGTGCCAAAAAAACACTTTATTCAACAATATCTAGTCGTGGTCGATTTCAGAACAATGCTTCATGAAGCTTTACGAATCTTTTGTTTCGAATCAGTGGTTCGGAACGCGTATCAAACTGCCAAAGTGACGCCCTCCAGTGGTGAAACACACTTATGACATAACGAAGCACGAAATCTCGTTTGATACACGCTGACTCCAAACAAAAGATTCGTAAAGCTTCGAAGCTTCCTGAAGCAGTGTTTTGAAATCGCCCAATGAACGTTTTTTAGTATGTCTTTAGTAGCTTTCTGGGCATTTTAAAGTGTTCATTATCTTGCTGTCAATGCAGGCCATCGGATTTCGTCAAAAATATCTTAATTTGTGTTCCTAAGAAGGTCTTACGGGTGTGAAACAACATGAGGGTGAATAATTAATGACTGAATTTTCATTTTTGGGCGAACTAACCCTTTTAAGGAGCCACAGTGATAACACAAGCATTGAGCAACTCAAGACATCATAAACTAACAGTAAATACTGTGTTTGAACTGTGATGGCAGGTTCTGCTCACCCGATCTCATTCAGATAGGAGAAGATCTCCAGTGGAGTGTCTTTAGATTTTCCTTCCTTAACATGCGTCACTTTGACTGGAACACCTGAAAGTATGAATATACATTAGTATAACAATCTCCCGAGGTTTTTTGCTTCATTTCGGTCACCTGATGTTTGAGTTCCTTGCCACTGTCACCTCTGGCTTGATTAGTTTGGGTTTAAAAGACACTTAATATTCAGTCATGCTGCATTATAGATTTGACTGCACTGATAGTATTGGACGAGAACAATATTTGCTTCATAGCTGAATCATATCTGTTTCATAATTGAGTTTATAATTGATAGACAAAGTGATAACATGGCAGACAAACAATATTCTTCCTTTTCAACTCTATATCATTATGAATGTACATCTTACTTTAAAATAAATGACATATTTGGTTTTAAAAATGCAATGACCTTCATGTTTAAGTGTCTAAATATTTTTTAAATATTAGAACTCAGTGTGATGGCCGGTCCTGCGCTCTCAAACACACTGAACTCCCATAAATAAATCATGTTAAATAGTCGACTTATTCATAGCGTGAAATGAGCTGCTCAGAGGCCAGAGGTGGAGGATACGAATGGATCGGCCTTACGGAGGGGGGAGGAGAAACACAAGGAAAAGAGGGCGGAGAAGAAAGAAAGAAAAGATCCATACACGGGTCTCATTAGCATTTAGCACGCTCACAGTTGCCAATCATGAACGAAAGCCTGCGGTTCCTGCTCGTCCTTTCACAGCTGTAAATGTAAAGCCCTGTGAGAATAATGACACCTAAAAGAACAAGCTGGATAGTTCAGCCAAAAATTAAAATGACTGAATCATTCTTTTTTTTTTACCCTCAAACTCTTATGATGCTTTTTTTTTTTTTTTTATAGTGATCATGTCTGTCAAGCTCCAAAAAGGACCAAACTAATATAACATTAACTAATATATATAGGAGTCAAGCCGAATAAGGGCAGAAAAGGAAATATTTGTGGACATCTGTGATCATGAGGATAGGATAAAGCTGTTTAAATTACATCAGTTAAAGCACTTATAACATGGTTTATAACTTGTGAGCAGTAGGTGGCGCTGTGATGAAACTCTGCATGCACTTTCAAGTCATGCCTGTGATGACATGTACCAAGTTTAATGTCAATGCACAAAACATTTGCAAAGATACAGCCGCATATACATTTTGGAGTGCTCGCAGTCAGATTTGTTGACAGAGTATTGACGGTTGAGTCTATCAAAAATCTTTTAATAACATTTTGTCATGAGTGTCTGTAGATGCTACATACCAAATTCCGTACAAATCAGACAAATTTTGCTGGAGAAGTCCGAAAAAATAGGTTCTGAATAAAATTCAATATGGCGGACAGTAAGTATGGTAGAATATGGTCAACTTGGTATCATAGGACTCGGCATAAGTCAACAAATCTAATGATGTACATTAAATGACAATATTTTGAATTTTTCAAAATGTTATTTTGAGTAAAAAAAAATAAATCTTTTAATAACTTTTTGCCTGGAGTCTGAGTAGATGCTACATATCAAATTTCATGCAAATTGGACATTTTGTAGAAGGAGTTCGAAAAAATAGGTTTTGAATAAAATGTAATATGGCGGACAGTAAGTATGATAGAATATGGCACATTTGGTATCGTAGGACTCGGCATAAGTCAACAAATCTAATGATGTACATTAAATGACAATATGTTGAATTTTTCATATCTTGCAAGCATTTTCATATATTTCATTATATCTCTTGACCACTAGGGTGTGCTGACCTAAAACTTTACAGGTCCTCTCAGAACATGGCCTCGGTGAATCATACCTAGTTTCGTAATGACACGTTCATGCGTTCGTAAAACAGCATTTTATGACAAAATTCAAAATGGCCGACCAAAGAAAACTGGATGTCGTTCAACTCGGCATGGATCTCGTGATTTTAGGACAAGGCATTCAAAAGTCATAAGCAAAAATAGCCATTTTTCGTATCTCGGCACCAGTAGGTGGTGCTGTGACGATACTGTGCATGTACTCCCAAGTCATGCCTTTAATGACATATACCAAGTTTGGTGACAATTCACCAAATCATTGCGAAGATACAGCATCAAATCCATTTTTGCATGCTCGCCGTCAAATTAATTGATGCGCTATACGAGAACGGATTGGCCGATCAAATTTTTTTAAATATGTTATTTTGAGTAAAAAAAAAAAAAAAAAAAAATCTTTTAATAACTTTTTGCCTGGAGTCTGAGTAGATGCTACATATCAAATTTCATGCAAATTGGACATTTTGTAGAAGGAGTTCGAAAAAATAGGTTTTGAATAAAATGTAATATGGCGGACAGTAAGTATGATAGAATATGGCACATTTGGTATCGTAGGACTCGGCATAAGTCAACAAATCTAATGATGTACATTAAATGACAATATGTTGAATTTTTCATATCTTGCAAGCATTTTCATATATTTCATTATATCTCTTGACCACTAGGGTGTGCTGACCTAAAACTTTACAGGTCCTCTCAGAACATGGCCTCGGTGAATCATACCTATTTTCGTAATGACACGTTCATGCGTTCGTAAAACAGCATTTTATGACAAAATTCAAAATGGCCGACCAAAGAAAACTGGATGTCGTTCAACTCGGCATGGATCTCGTGATTTTAGGACAAGGCATTCAAAAGTCATAAGCAAAAATAGCCATTTTTCGTATCTCGGCACCAGTAGGTGGTGCTGTGACGATACTGTGCATGTACTCCCAAGTCATGCCTTTAATGACATATACCAAGTTTGGTGACAATTCACCAAATCATTGCGAAGATACAGCATCAAATCCATTTTTGCATGCTCGCCGTCAAATTAATTGATGCGCTATACGAGAACGGATTGGCCGATCAAATTTTTTTAAATATGTTATTTTGAGTAAAAAAAAAAAAATAAATCTTTTAATAACTTTTTGCCTGGAGTCTGAGTAGATGCTACATATCAAATTTCGTGCAAATTGGACATTTTGTAGAAGGAGTTCGAAAAAATAGGTTTTGAATAAAATGTAATATGGCGGACAGTAAGTATGATAGAATATGGCACATTTGGTATCGTAGGACTCGGCATAAGTCAACAAATCTAATGATGTACATTAAATGACAATATGTTGAATTTTTCATATCTTGCAAGCATTTTCATATATTTCATTATATCTCTTGACCACTAGGGTGTGCTGACCTAAAACTTTACAGGTCCTCTCAGAACATGGCCTCGGTGAATCATACCTAGTTTCGTAATGACACGTTCATGCGTTCGTAAAACAGCATTTTATGACAAAATTCAAAATGGCCGACCAAAGAAAACTGGATGTCGTTCAACTCGGCATGGATCTCGTGATTTTAGGACAAGGCATTCAAAAGTCATAAGCAAAAATAGCCATTTTTCGTATCTCGGCACCAGTAGGTGGTGCTGTGACGATACTGTGCATGTACTCCCAAGTCATGCCTTTAATGACATATACCAAGTTTGGTGACAATTCACCAAATCATTGCGAAGATACAGCATCAAATCCATTTTTGCATGCTCGCCGTCAAATTAATTGATGCGCTATACGAGAACGGATTGGCCGATCAAAAATCTTTTAATAACTTTTTGCCTGGAGTGTGAGTAGATGCTACAAACCAAAATTCGTGCAAATTGGACAAATGCTCTAGGAGGAGTTCGAAAAAGTCGTTTTTTTGGAAACTTAAAAGTGGCAGAAAAATTTTCATTACAGAAATGACGTCATGAATTTTTTTTTTTTGGTTTCTAGGACTTGTGCGTCAAAAGTTATGAGCATAAACACGATTGAATCTTCAAACTGTTGGTGGCGCTAGAGGGTATGAGGTAGAGACTCCCAATTTGCTATGGTAACATTTCAGACTGCCCTCTATCTGTGTGCCAAATTTCATAACTTTTTACTGGAAGAAGAAGAAGAAGAAAACAAACAATTTCAATAGGTGCTTGACCCCAAAACATTAGTTGAAAAATGAGAAAATAAAATAAGTTTGAGGTTGAAGCACTAAAATTATTAACTGGAAATACATAAAAACTAAAAAACAAACATAAATGAAATCTAAATAGCAATATTTAAATAATAAAATGGCAAAAGCACATGATGAAATGACTAAAAATTAAGATAAAATTAACATGAAAACTAGTAATATCAAATAAAAAAATATTAATAAAACTATAAAAATATGGTGCTATGATGTTTGACTGCAAGATATGACGCATGTCGGATGTTAACGGCATCACGTGTGTCCAATCTTTGATTCAAGAGCCTCTTGTGACATTTTTTGAAGCTTGAGTGTCACTATGCATGGAAAAGAGTTTGCATGAAGATTTTTAAAACTTAAGAGAATAACAGAATATAAGTTTAGAGTAAATAATGACACTGGCCGAGACAAATATCGGTAGACAAGGCGTTTCGTCCCAAACCCAGAGACCCCGGGCCACAGGGCAGCGGCTAACAAAGCTTCAGAGCCCTGCAAATAGTTAATAATTAGATTAAAAGTTCAAATAAATTAAACACAGCGTGAACACAGAGTCTCTCGGCCACTTCTCTCTCCAGTCTATCCGCATTATTCTATTCGTTCCCTCTGCCTTAGAAAAGCAACAATGGCACAGAAGACACAGTTGTAGGAAAAATTACTGCTTTACATTTTTCCACTCTTTCCTCTTTTTTTTGCGCCGTTCCCCTTTTGAGGAGCAGGAGAAGACGTGGCAAAGAAACGGGGGTTAAAATGACAAGAGGGAAAAGGTTTGGTAGTTAAAATTCTTTTTTATCAACGAGAGAGAGAGAGCTGAGAAAGTGAAGAGAAGAAAAGACGCAACAGAATAGAAAGATAAACCAGGTCTTTACAGGAGCGGGGCGGCGACGGGGGGCTGCTATTGTGAGAATCACTAAAACAGCTTTTCTCATGGACATTAAATGGACGTGCTCAAATATCTATGAATACTGATGGCCGATCAAAACGGATCATAGAGCACAATGACATCGCTGTCTGATAAAATCACATTACTAGTTCACTGGGGTCCCACACAACTATTGAGATTCTAATTCCCCAAAAAATATGGGAACGAAGTCTTGACGCACTTTGTTTAACTGCTTGAAAACAGTTTCTTTGAGTAACAAGAAGAGAAAACATTTCACTGCTTTTTCATCATTTACTATATATGCTGCATGATTGTTTATATTGTTGTAAAATGTGAGCTATATTATCACACAGCTCTCTCTCTCTCTATATATATATATATGTATTATATTGATTGCTTGTATCATTGCAAAATGCCCAGCTTTAAACTACTAAAGGCACTGTAAACCCTAACGCTCAAAATACTTAATTGGTTTGAGTAGGACAAACTTAAATTAAACAAATTAGTTACTTTTATGAGTATTTATCACTTTCTTTTTCTTTCAAGTTCACAGAACTGATATATTGTAAGTAAACGGAACGGTTTCATTGTTTATAAACTTTATAAACTGGGCTGGGATTTCTATTTCCCAGCATGCTTTGCACATGGCACTCGAAAGGGGGCGTAAAATTAAGCGTCATATAATGTTTTTTTGGTTTTTTTGTGGAAGATTACTATTAAGTGGGAGATTTAGTAGTGATTAATGTTTTGTTATGCTAATTTAGAAGAGTTTCTGTACAACAATAAAACAATAAAATAAAAATGTTAGGTTAATTAGGTTACATTATAGTTTTGGATAAATGCATGAATTATTGTACTTAAACGTTTCAAGTTAAGAATAATTAAAATGTATGAGCACAAAATAGAAATCTGCCAGTTCTGCTTAAACTCATTTAAACTGATTGCCTCAAATTTAAGTTTTGCCAACTTATTTGGGTTTAAAAGCGTCCACTATATGAATAAATGTAAATATGACTATAAGGCATGAAGATAAGATATTATAAACATTAACATCATGATTTTCTGCTTTTATACATTGTGTATTGTGAAAAGCGCTACACAAATAAATTTGACTTGACATGCAATTTATTTAGGCTACTTTAGATTAGTTAATTCATCAATCAGTAGCTAGTGAAATTAAATAATTTGTTAGTGCAATTAATATGCACATTATCCAGTCACTAAAAAACATGAGATTTGTGCCTTTATTGCTTTAGCGTGTTAGCTGTCAATACTGTTGCAAAATGCAAACTATAAAATGCAAACTCCATCCGTAAGGTGATGTATATACTATATAGCAAATATATAAACTGTCTGATTTGTTTATTTTGTTGCAAAACGAGAGATTCTCCAGCTTTGTTGTTGTTGAGCAACTGAAGCTCCGCCCTCTTTTGGAAAGCAGCTCATTTGCATTTAAAGGGACACACACAAAAACGGCGTGTTTTTGCTCACAGAGGCAAATTTGACAAGCTATAATATTGATTTCATTTTTGCAAATAACAAGCGTCTCCTTTAAAAAGAGACCAACCTTAAGTCTATTTCCCAAAGCATTACTGAATTACATTTAAGTTCAGATCAGTGCTCCAAAATGGGTGGAAGTTAACAGGTTAAAACAGAGTTTGTTCCTGGAAAGTGTGTCGTATTCTGTGACTGATGATGAACACACACTAACCTTTAAAGAATTCGATCTCCAGCACATCTGGTTCATTGGGTGAATCTTCTGGGTTCTTGGTCATTTGGTAGAGATCTGAAGGTGCGTAATTCTGACAAACAGAAACGACAGGTTTAATCTCACAGACAGTGCTTCCCAAACTGGTGCTGATTAAGTTATTAATTATTTTGAAATTAAACACTTACTAAAAATATGAGAATGTGTTGTTAAATTACTGAAATATGAACTAATCATTAAATATTAACTCTCAAGTAAATATTTTATTTCAAAGGGGTTCAGATGATGAAAAAGTTTGGGATTATGAGATTATAAAGATTCTTTATTGGCATCAATGGTTCCATGAAGAACTTTTAACATCATGAAATCTTTCCATCGCACAAAAGCTTATTTAAAATGTTCTTCACACCAAGAAAATGGTTCTTTTTAAAGAACTGATCACTGAAAAGTTAAGCAAAAGTGAGCAAAAGACTAAAATAAAAGGTCACATGGTTTGAAAACCCATCAAGTCTTCATGACAGACTGATGTACTTCCACTTGGTGAAACCAGAGGTTTAACTCCACCTGCTGTGTGTGTGTGTGTGTGTCCATCAGATGGTGTTTCCTCTGCCAATTACCCCAGATCACAGTGAGATGACAGTCGTTGTCTCCTCAGCTGAGGTAAATTGCAGGGGAACTATGCAAAATAACCACCGGGTGCATTTAAATGGAAACCTTTACCAGACAAACATCATCATATGATAACTAATCTCAGTCCAAATGCACATCGTCTTTACCGTCGCTTTAACTAAACGGCGTCTCAGACTTTATTTTCTGCATCAGTAGTACCTGTCCTGAGATAAAACTACAAGACGTCTGGAGAAACGGCCTTAAAAGCCATTTGAAGAACCGTCTGGAAGGGTGAAATTAGTGGGTAGAATTTGATCACAAGAGACCGTATGAATCTGACGCTTTCAATGTTTCAAGCTTTTTATCAGACGTATAAATCCAAGTGTGATTCTATTTAAATGCAGGAGTTTTGAGTAAATCACAAGGTTTTAGTGGTTCAGTGTGAATCCAAATTGTCGCATAAATTAAATAAACGTGCAATAACTTCGGTGGTTGATCGAGCTTGCTGAATGCAGTCAATGAAATTTGTGTTGATTATGATTGTGTTCGTCTTCACATCATGCTTCAGAAAGAGCATAAAATCAAATGGAAAATTGGTGCATTGTGGGACTGATTTTATTAACCATTTCATTTCCTACAATGCATTTATGACGAAATCAACCGAAAATGAATGGGACGATTTGGTGCATTTTCAACAGAATCGCGATTAATGCAATTATTGACAAAAGACTTTCAGCTCAGGTGAAGCTCAACACATTTCAGCGCTTGATATAATGTGATGGGATCAATGAATTTCAATTCTGACCCCCTGCCGGCGGATCTGGTCCTGCCCTATAACCCTGCAAGACAGGCGAAGGTAGAAATAATCCACAGAGAGAACGACAGGCGGACAGAGAGACAGAATTGGTGGCAAATGGTCCGTGAAGAGAACCATCATGTCGCCGGTGCGCGGCTCGATATGCTGCTTTATTCAGTTCGCCGTATATATTGTTGTCCTCCGAGGCGGCTGAGCGCCCATCCTGAAAGACAGCCCGCCGCATGAACTTAGAGCAAGTAAATTTCTCTCTTTCCACATGTTAGCTGCCTCATTTGCTTTCAATCAAAGCCCAGAGTTGAAAGAGAAGGGGGAAAAAAAAAAGTGTCACGACGGTGGAAAGAATGAGTGAAGAGATGAAAGTGAAGCAGTGAGATCTGGCCACTGGATTGGAAGTGACGCGTAAATCGCCGTGTCCCGGACCTGAAGCGCTAACTGAGCTGCTGGTAAACGGGAAGGAGAAAATCTCCATCTGATAAGAGGAGGTGATTTGCATTTCCACTCAACAGGACTGAAGGTCTTAATAACGTGGACGTCTTTAACCCTTTAAAGCCTGGATTTATAAAGCCTCGAAATTATCAACATGATCAAAATGCACAAAATCTACTACAGTCCTTCTGTTGTCCGATTTATAATTAGCCACGTTAAGCTCGTAGTTCGAGTGAAGATTAACACTTACTGGACTGAAACCGCTTTGGTTTACTTGATTATCCATACATTATTTTTCTAGAGTATCAAATATGACCATCAGGCCTTTGAGGAAGATCTCTCAATCATCATTGCATTGCATTATATGTTTTAAAACTACAGAAAACTAAAAACTATAACTTTAAAACTAACTAGTTTGATCATAAAACTAAGCATTTAAACTTAGTAAGACATATTATTGGCAGATATTGATATTTATATGCATTTTATTTAAGCATCTGCTATACGGTTATAAATATTTTACATTATTACAAGCATCAGAATTATCACTTTTTGTCATATAAATATCAGAATTTGCACCAAATTGCATATTTTTGCAAGTCTTTGAATCAAATTGAGCTGTTTTATCTCTATATTCTCATTATTTCATAATGTTAAATTATTTCACAATCTCACTGTTAACACTTAACATCAAAATTAATTATATCTCTATTATGTTTTTGTTTTTTTTACACTTTTAAAAACATTATTCGTCAATGATCCATATATATATAATATATATCTCAATATACTGTTCTATTTAAAAATATATATTTTTCTGACTATTTTTAGTCAGGCATTACAGGGTTAAAATAATTCATAACTATTTAATATTATACGCTTAAAATGCAAAGACTAGTGCTTAAAAATACGAAATAAAGACAAAACACACGTCTCATCTCCGAGCTCAGAAACAAAAAGCAAAGCAGAAAATGCTAAAAATGAAGGAAATAAGATGAGATGAGCACATTTGGAAATGAAGACATCCAAAAACATCCAAAAGTTAAGTTTGTTGAACACTACTATGAGTAACTGTAGTTCAAATCTCCACGTCAGTTCTTGAAATCGACCGTAAAAAGTTAGTGATGGGACAAACTAAGCTTTATGAAACTTTGAATCAATTGAACCAATTGCAAAATGATTCACTGATTCAAAGCGCTGGAAACGACACACGCTGCTGACCCCTGCTGGTCAAAATGGTTTACAAACCAATTACAAAAGTGAAAGTGTAATCTATTAAATGCAATTAACAAACCATCTAATACCATTAAATATGCCTTTATAATACGTGTTATTTTGTTAAACTGTAGGGTTTGTTTTCTTCGAAGCTTCCTTTTTATTACACAAATGTGTCATTAAATGCCTACAAATGTATAAAAATCGATCTGAGATCAGGTAATCAGGCTCATGTGTTCAGCGAAAACAGTTATGAAGCCTTTTTAACTGAAATCACATGACTTTGGCGGTTTGATACGCGCTCTGAATCACTGGTTCGAAAACAAATGATTCGCAAAGGTGAAAGTCAAAGCTCTGCCGATGCTACAGGAACGAATGGACACGTCCATGTGACGTCGAGGTTTGCGAGGACGTGGATCCCCTCCCACGTCGAAGCCCGGAGCAAACAATGAGAGGCCACAATCATGCAGGCTCCCATGAAATCAGAAATTACCTCGGGCCGCTGCGACGACGGGTCACTGTCTGTGTGAAAACAAGAAACAAAAGAAACCCAGGATGACCCGTGTTTTAAGGGCCGAAGGTCACGACCCGAGTGGGAAAAAAGGTCACCTGTACGATCGGTGCTGAACCTACTAAATCACATGTGTTGTTACCAGTGTAGTATTATTGAGATACTATTATAGTTTTTATTAATAATTTTGTCATTAGTTTAAACATTTTAATACATCAAGTTAAACTAAATGAAAAAGAGCTGAAATTACTGGTAGAGATGCACAAATTTCTCCGCCGATACGATTATTCAGAATGTTATCTGCCAATACCGACAGCTTGATTTTCTTAAGGAAAAAAAAAAAAAAAAAAATCTCTCACAAATAATTCTGCAAACTATACAGCCGGGAATCCTCTTATTTGGTACATCGCCATATTATTAAATGTTAAAATTAACAACAAAGCCCAAACTATTATATTAATCTGCTGTTCATTTCAGATATAATCATTTCACTAGCAGATCTAGGCAGGTGGAGCTGGGGAGGTGGAGGGGTTCAGAGGAGCCATCTCAGGATCGGCAGAGGCCAATGCGGTAATGATGTGTCTGCATGTAAAGGACCGACCATCCTGCGCCCTCTAGAGTTTCACGACTGAACTACATGTTTATTTAAGGTCAGATCGAAGATCAATGAATGGATTTTGAGTCTCTCGCTGATGAAGGTTTGATCTCTTACCTTTGGATTCTCCAGAACTCCAGACTCATAGCTGTTGAAAGACAGGTTTTTAATCGAGTTTTAGCGCAAGAACAGCAGTAAGGAAACTGTATGTACAGTACTGGAGTGAGATGAGCTTCACCTGATGTGCATGAGATTGGCATCCATACTCCATGGAGCCTTTGGCGTCACCGGCACAGGAATACCGTGTTTCTGAGCGAACAAAAAAATAAATAAATAAAACAAATGAGGAAACCCGTATATAAACTCATAAGCAACATGAGCAATATTAACCACAAAAATTATCTCAGTCATCAAAACAGAACTGACAGTGAGTGCTGAAGAAAAGTGATTTAGCCAATTTTAATAATCAAAAACTCCAGATTCAGTCCCAGGCATTGAGCTCCCTCTAGTGGACTGAATCGGGTGAGCGTGTGAAAATAACCTGTGGAACTGAGGCTCGTTTTGGAGGGTTTGGGGTTTAATTCAGTGGATCCTCGCTTATTTACAAGGGGTGCGGTCTATATTTTTGGTTGTAAAGGGTTAATTAAAGACGATTAACCCCTCAGGGTTATTTAGGGTTAAAATGATTTAAATTATATATTTTCTATAAATAATAAAAACATTTCAGCTGTCTGCCAAAGCAACATGGCTCGTTTAACATGAAGTACTAAACTATAAACATAAAAAAACATATAAAACTAAAACAGAATTAGGTTAATTTTATTAACTAAAATTAAAACAGAAAATGCAAAAATATTAAGAAGTATAGTATCTTAATGATACTAAAATAAAACAATAAATATTGTCTAACACCTAGACAATATTTCTGGTATTTCACAGCTGCTTTTTATTTACAGAAATTAGAAGTGGCAATATATTAAAATAATTAAGTTTCAATAAGTGAAAGAGGGTTCTCCCTCTTTATGACCTTATTTGTGACCGTTTCATATTATTATCAACTCACAAACACCAATTTCTCAGCAATTTCCACCTGATAAAATATTTTAAAGCTTAATATAACCAGGAAAATATATTAATTTCCAGGTCTGGAAACCACACTTTTAATATTCCCTTGTCATGTGAATCCTGATTGAGGAAACTAATTAAAATAAGAAATATAAAACCAATTTAAATCCTTATTTTAATGAGTCTTGCATCAGAGGACTGAGCACAGGTAAAGCGATGTATTGATAAACCACACCTCTGCGTACTCCATCAGGTCCTTCCTGCCACGGAAGCGGTTGTAAAACTCAGGAATCCTCCAGGGAGCGATGATCTGATGTTCAGGAATGAAGGGAGGTGAGAAACTGAGAGACAGCTGATGATTTCTGATGCAGATGGATCATGTGAACTGACCTGCACTTGAGGGTAGAGAGCGTAACACGTCAGCTCGAAGCGGATCTGGTCATTCCCCTGAAATAAAAACACGTACTCTCACATTTATGAGCGGAGGTGTGCATTTCATACAGGAAGTTACATAATGATTAAAACAACTGATGAACTTCACACAGTTACTGAGCTGAACTGAATCAACTCTGAACGGACCTGATCTGAATGATGACACTGAAACTGAATTCTGCATTGATCAATATTTTTATATTCATTATAGACATTTCCATGACTTTTTAAGATCTTATTCATCTTTATGACTTTTTGAGATTTTATTAATTTTTATGACTCCTTAATATCTTATTATTTTTTATTTACATGACTTTGATTTATATAATTTATGACCTTTTAATTTCTTATTAATTCACATGATCTTTTAAGATTTTATTCATCTTTGACTTTGAGATTTTATTAATTTTGTTATGACTCTTTAATATCTTATTCATTTTGTTATGACTCAGTAATATCTTATTAATTTACATGACTTTTTAGGATTTTATTAATTTTATGACTCCTTAATCTTATTAATTTAATTTACATGACTTTAAGATTTATATAATTTATGACCTTTTAATTTCTTATTAATTCACATGATCTTTTAAGATTTTATTAATCTTTGACTTTAAGATTTTATTAATTTTGTTATGACTCTTTAATATCTTATTCATTTTGTTATGACTCAGTAATATCTTATTAATTTATATGACCTTTTAAGAGTTTATTACTTGTTTTGACTTTTTAGGATTTTATTCATTTTTATGACTCATTAATGTCTTATTAATTTACATGACTAAGATTTTATTAATTTTTATGACTCAGTAATATCTTATTAATTTACATGATGTTTTAAGATTTATATAATTTTTTTAGGACTTTAATTTCTTACTAAATTTACATGACCTTTTAAGATTTTATTAATCTTTGACTTTTTGAGATTTTATGAATTTTGTTATGACTCTTTAATATCTTATTCATTTATATGACCTTTTAAGAGTTCATTAATCTTTATGACTTTTTGAGATTTTATTAATTTACATGACTAAGATTTTATTAATTTTTATGACTCAGTAATATCTTATTCATTTACATGAAGTTTTAAGATTTATATAATTTTTTTATGACTTTTTAATTTCTTACTAAATGTACATGACCTTTTAAGGTTTTATTAATCTTTGACGTTTTGAGATTTTATTAATTTTGTTATGACTCTTTAATATCTTATTAATTTACATGACTTCTTAAGATTTTATTACTTTTTTTGACTTTTTAGGATTTTATTAATTTTATGACTCCTTAATATCTTATTAATTTAATTTACATGACTTTAAGATTTATATAATTTATGACTTTTTAATTTCTTATTAATTCACATGACCTTGTAAGATTTTATTAACCTTTGACTTTGAGATTTTATGAATTTTGTTATAACTCCGTAATATCTTAATAATTTACATGACGTTTTAAGATTTATATATTTTTATGACTTTTTAATTTCTTACTAAATGTACATGACCTTTTAAGGTTTTATTAATCTTTATGACTTTAAGATTTTATTAATTTACATGACTAAGATTTTATTAATTTTGTTATGACTCCGTAATATCTTATTAATTTCATTTACATGACTTTAAGATTTATATAATTTATGACTTTTTAATTTCTTACTAAATGTACATGACCTTATAAGAATTTATTAATTTTGTTATGACTCTTTAATATCTTATTCATTTTTATGACTCAGTAATATCTTATTAATTTACATGACTTTGAGATTTATTAATTTACATGACTAAGATTTTATAAATTTTTATGACTCCGTAATATCTTAATAATTTACATGACGTTTTAAGGTTTTATTAATCTTTATGACTTTGAGATTTTATTAATTTACATGACTAAGATTTTATTAATTTTGTTATGACTCCGTAATATCTTATTAATTTCATTTACATGACTTTAAGATTTATATAATTTATGACTTTAATTTCTTATTATTTCACATGACCTTATACGATTTTATTAATCTTTGACTTTAATATCTTATTAATTTACATGACTTTGAGATTTTATTCATTTACATGACTAAGATTTTATTAATTTTTATGACTCAGTAATATCTCATTAATTCACATGACTTTTTAAGATTTATATAATTTATGACTTTTTAATTTCTTATTAAATTTACATGACCTTTTAAAAGTTTATTAATTTTTATGACTTTTTAAGATTGTAGTAATTTCAATGACTTCAAAAAATGACTTTTTAAGATTTTATAAATTTTATAATTTTTTTTTTCAAGATTTTGTTAAGACTTATCCAGGTCTAGAAATCACACTTTTAAAGTTGTGTGTTTTTATAAGTTATGAGGTGTGCATTTCATACAGAATAATGTATTCGTCATAAAATAATGACTGGATTTGAACATTATTCTCAGTTGGTGTTCAGTTATTAATGGACACGTTTACTTCTTACAGTAGATGTTGTTCCTAAATCAACTCACAGTCAAATCACTGATCAGTCACAGAACTGGCGTCTGACGCCATCTAGTGCTGAAACATGTCACAGCTGAGATTTTATAATGTTTAAAAGAAGTCTCTTCTGCTTTATTTGATCAAAAACATTATAATGAATTATTATTCCAATGTAAATCAGCTGTTTTCTATGTGAATATATAGTAAAGTGTAATTTATTCCTGTGATCAAAGCTGGATTTTCAGCATCATTACTCCAGTCTTCAGCTCATATATGTCATTCTGTTATTCCTCTAGGGTGTTTTCACCCTGTAAATGAACCAAGCCCAGTTAAAGCGCTCAAACCAACTAGGTGCGCAAACACCCTGAACATCTTATCAGTGTGTAATAACACATAACGTCGGCACCTTTCCTGTGGCTCCGTGAGAAACAAACTGAGCTCCTTCCTGCTGAGCGATCTGGACCTGACGGCGAGCGATGCACGGCCGGGCGATGGACGTGCCCAGCAGGTATCGGTCCTCGTATACGGCGTTGGCCTGAACTGACGGCCAGATGAACTCCTCCACGAACTCAGAGCGCAGGTCTTCGATGAACACCTGGACCACAAACACGCATCACTTCCTTCAGAACAGAACTGACATGCAGACGGTTAAATTACTCAAAAATTATTAACACGACTGACATTTTAGAAATTTCTGTAACACTTTACAATTATGTTAGGGCTACTAAAACTAACAAAAATTACAAAAACACTAGTGTTAATTTTGTTAATATTTGCGAAGTGCTTTCACACTTTCCTTTGAGCAAAATATGGCATTGAGATCGTTATACTCCATCATGATCATGATTAAAAACGCTTTATCATGCAGTACTATCATAACCTCCGACACATTATGAAAGCCAACATTCATTCACGTTCTAGTGCACTTCAGCTGTGATTAGTGTTTATTTGTCATTACCTTCTTGGCTCCAAGTTTCTCAGCTTTCTTCCGGGCAGCATCGAAGTCCTCATTCTGTCCAATATTGGCCTTTAAAGCAATAAAGAGGTGATTTATGTAAGAAAACTAGGGAAGCTTGTTTCCGCCATGAAATAAAAAATAAAAAAAGGTAATTGCGACTTCTCACAATTCTGACTTTTCTCCGGTTTTTTTTGCGAGTTATAAAGTCAGAATTGCGTGATAAAGTCAGAATTGCGAGCTATAAAGTCAGGATTGCGAGCTATAAAGTCAGGTTTGCGAGCTATAAAGTCAGGATTGCGAGCTATAAAGTCAGGATTGCGAGCTATAAAGTCAGAGTTGTGAGATATAAAGTCAGAATTGAGTGATATAAAGTCAGAATTGCGAGTGATAAAGTCAGAGTTGCGTGATATAAAGTCAGAATTGCGAGTGATATAAAGTCAGAATTGCGTGATATAAAGTCAGGATTGCGAGCTATAAAGTCAGGATTGCGAGCTATAAAGTCAGGATTGCGAGCTATAAAGTCAGAGTTGTGAGATATAAAGTCAGAATTGAGTGATATAAAGTCAGAATTGCGAGTTATAAAGTCAGAACTGCGTGATATAAAGTCAGAATTGTGAGTTATAAAGTCAGAATTGTGAGTTATAAAGTCTGAATTGCGTGATATAAAGTCAGAAATGCGAGTTATAAAGTCAGAAATGCGAGTTATAAAGTCAGAATTGTGAGTTATAAAGTCAGGATTGCGTGATATAAAGTCAGGATTGCGTGATATAAAGTCAGGATTGCGAGCTATAAAGTCAGGATTGCGTGATATAAAGTCAGGATTGCGTGATATAAAGTCAGAATTGCGAGCTATAAAGTCAGGATTGCGTGATATAAAGTCAGGATTGCGAGCTATAAAGTCAGGATTGCGTGATATAAAGTCAGGATTGCGAGCTATAAAGTCAGGATTGCGAGCTATAAAGTCAGGATTGCGTGATATAAAGTCAGAATTGCGAGCTATAAAGTCAGGATTGCGTGATATAAAGTCAGGATTGCGAGCTATAAAGTCAGGATTGCGAGCTATAAAGTCAGGATTGCGTGATATAAAGTCAGAATTGTGAGTTATAAAGTTATAAATTCTGACTATAACTCGCAACTGTGAGTTTATATCTCACAATTCTGAGAAAAAAAGTCAGAACTGTAAGTTAAAAAGTTAGAATTGCGTAATAAAAACTCGCAATCGCAAGAAGAGAAGTCAGAATTGTGAGATAATTACCATTTAATTTTTTTATTTAGTGGCTTTCATAGAAAACAGATCATCAGCAACAAGAAAAATAACCTAGTCTGGTGTAGCTGAACCTCATCTGGTCCAAACCACAACCACTTAGCATTTCTGTAGCTCAAACTACAGGTTTGTTTGCATTCCCTCAAACAAACCTATGAATGCATGAACTGATAAAACGTCGCTTTAGATTAAAGTATCAGAGAAACGTATAAATGTAATGCAGGAAAAGAATCAAGAACACATTCATTACTGTTCTAGTTACACAATTTCAAACTATTTACAGCATCTTCTCTAGTGCCTCACTACCTCAAATCACACTTGACAATTGTTAGTGCACTTCCTCAATGCACTCAAAAAACTACTCAGAGTAATTACGGTCCTCTGCATTGCGCATTTCATTTTTGGACAAAGTTCATTTTGGGAACTTCATAGGATTAAACTTCTGCCACTTATTCGATTTGATCAAACAATCACCTCCAGGAATTTGGAAACATTTGTAGGACTAGCGAAAAAACTGTTTGTCATTTGCTTCAACATGGCGGACACTCACATTGTTGGAAATTGAGAAATGAACAGGCTTGGGAGGGTTACTTTAAAAATGTATTCTGTTACAGTCACAAATTACTAAAAAAAAGTATTCAGTAACGTAATCCAAGTACCACAATATGAAAGTAATGTAATCTGATTACTTTTGGATTACTTCAAGGTCACCTGTATAAAAGAGAAGAAAGAAAGAAAGAAAGAAAGAAAGAAAGAAAGAAAGAAAGAAAGAAAGAAAGAAAGAAAGAAAGAAAGAAAGAAAGAAAGAAAGAAAGAAAGAAAGAAAGAAAGAAAGAAAGAAAGAAAGAAAGAAAGAAAGAAAGAAAGAAAGAAAGAAAGAAAGAAAGAAAGAAAGAAAGAAAGAAAGAAAGAAAGAAAGAAAGAAAGAAAGAAAGAAAGAAAGAAAGAAAGAAAGAAAGAAAGAAAGAAATGGGGGGGGCAACTTTACTGTAAATAAATTGCATTTTTAAATTTAATTTTAATTATTTCTTCTCAATTTCTGCAAGTTTGTAAATTTGACACATTCCATACTTTTGAATGGGTCTCAACAATGAAAAATATTTTTAAAACCTGATAAATTATCTATTGTCAGAATTGCGAGTTATAGAGTCAGTATTGCGAGTTATAGAGTCAGAGTTGCGAGTTATAGAGTCAGAGTTGCGAGTTATAGAGTCAGAGTTGCGAGTTATAGAGTCAGAGTTGCGAGTTATAGAGTCAGAGTTGCGAGTTATAGAGTCAGAGTCAGAGTTGCGAGTTATAGAGTCAGAGTCAGAGTTGCGAGTTATAGAGTCAGAGTTGCGAGATATAAAGTCAGGATTGCGAGTTATAGAGTCAGGATTGCGAGTTATAGAGTCAGGATTGCGAGTTATAGAGTCAGAGTTGCGTGATATAAAGTCAGAATTGCGAGTTATTTGGTCAGGATTGCGAGTTATAGAGTCAGTATTGCGAGTTATAGAGTCAGAGTTGCGAGTTATAGAGTCAGGACTGCGAGATATAAAGTCACAATTGCGAGATATAAAGTCACAATTGCGAGTTATAGAGTCAGGGTTGCGAGTTATAGAGTCAGAGTTGCGAGTTATAGAGTCAGAGTTGCGAGTTATAGAGTCAGAGTTGCGTGATTTAAAGTCAGAAATGCGAGTGATAAAGTCAGAAATGCGAGTGATAAAGTCAGAGTTGCGTGATATAAAGTCAGAATTGCGAGTTATTTGGTCAGGACTGCGAGTTATAGAGTCAGGACTGCGAGATATAAAGTCACAATTGCGAGATATAAAGTCACAATTGCGAGATATAAAGTCACAATTGCGAGATATAAAGTCACAATTGCGAGTTATAGAGTCAGAGTTGCGAGTTATAGAGTCAGAGTTGCGAGTTATAGAGTCAGAGTTGCGAGTTATAGAGTCAGAGTTGCGAGTTATAGAGTCAGAGTTGCGTGATATAAAGTCAGAATTGCGTGATTTAAAGTCAGAAATGCGAGTTATTTGGTCAGGATTGCGAGTTATTTGGTCAGGATTGCGAGATAATTTTACACATTCCATACTTTTGAATGGGTCTCAACAATGAAAAATATTTTTAAAAATAAATTATCTATTGCAATAATATTATCGTTGTTGTGGTTTAGAGCTGAAAAATATAAAAGTCACATCAGATCATAACCAAACTGAACAAGCTCGGATAACACATTTCTGTTCATGTTTAGCATTTTGGTTACTTTTAAAAACTATTAAAACTAATTTAACAATCGTGTCTCATTTCCACAACTTGGGAATACAGAGCCCTAAATATATTATATATATATATATATATATATATATAAATAAAGTGTGTGTATAAAGGGCTCTTCAGACATCTAGTGGCTACAGTATGGTATTACAGATTATTGTTTTAGTCCTTTGATAAAGAAAGTGTTTTCGTAGCTGGAAGGCAGAGTTTGCACTGTACAACCATGTCGTTTGCATTTTCTTCTTTGAAAACAAAATAGCAGCGGAATTTCCATGAATTGAAAGCGTTTTTCTCCGCGGGCAGCATCGTTTCAACTAGCAGCAGTGATTCAGTCTGCGTCTGAGGAGATCGTAGACGGGTTGACATAACTGTAACAAATTACGGTTACTGGATTTTTGTATCCTGATTACGTAACGCCGTTACATGTATTACGTTACTCCCCAACGCTGCAAATGAAATATCGTCGGCATGAACCAAGGGACACAATGACATAAGAAATATGACATTTATGTTTTCAAAAATTATAAGCATTTTGGCAAAAAACGCATATCTCTGGAACACTAGGTGGCGCTGTACTCAAACTTCTCAGGTACCTTCAGGACATGCTGACGATGATCCCTACCAAATTTTGTGAAGATATGTCAAATCGTGTAAAAGATATCGCAATGCATGTCAAAATTCAAAATGGCGGCCGGATGGTTCATCTGATCCTGACAAAATGGTTCTGAGGCGGCATACCAATTTTGGTTTTGATTGTTCAAAGTTTGGGCAAGATACAGCCTCTGAACCAATTTTACATCGACCTCGCTAAGTTCATGACATCATAACTTTTTTTGTTTTTTTTCCACCAGCCTGTGCATCTCAATTTTCATAAGAATTGGACAAAATTTGTGAAAAATCTTAATATATCATACTAACAATAAACATACTATTTTATTCTTTTTTACTTACATGTGGGTAAGCAACATTTTGAACAAAAAGATGAGAAAATCATGTTTTTGTCAAAGACTAACATGTGCATAAGCAATGGCAGGGAAAGAGTTATGAATAAAACTATAATAGTATATCAATGATCATAAAATAACAACTCTCTAGTACACAGTGATGTTGTGCAGCTTTAAATGTGTTCCTTACAAAACTCATGACTCAGATTACTGCGGACAGGCTCATTGTTCCTCACAGCCGTATATGACGACGCCACTATTGTTATGTGTCAGTAAAGCATCATGCAGACACACAGCCGGGGATCAGGCCATGTAAACAGCAGCGTTCGCACACATGCTTTCCTCTACATCAGCCAGAGGTTCACCATAAACCACGCCCAGCAGATAATGATTCACACCTGATTAGAGGAGGAAAAACGCTTCGTGAGCAAGTCTTCACAAGCCTGGGCTAAACTGTGGCCAACAAGAACTTCCTGCATTTCAACTTTCTCAGACCTCACCTGTTAACAGTCTTCACAGTTTCCCTGAAGGAAATGATCTGTAATTTATGCAAATAGGTCATGTTGATGAATAGTGAAATGGTGGAGTTACCAGGTAAGCAATGACATCGTAACCCTGTTCCTTGAGCCAGACCAGGATACAGGACGTGTCCAGACCGCCACTGTACGCCAAGACCACCGAACCCTTCGACATTTCCGACCTGCAGGTGACCTTCACCAAAACACACAGAGGAACATCAACATCTGGAGGTCAAACTCTAACATGACCCTGAACAGAACCTGAAGAGGATCGTGTCAGTAAATGAGTGTCATTAATCATGTGACTGCTCCAGTGCTGCAAAACACAAACCATAGTGAAATATAATACTAAAACATTCAATTTTTCATTCAAAATATTATACTGATAAATGTAATAAAATTTCATTAAATTAAAAAAAAAATGCAAAATAGAAAGTAAAATAGACATTAATTATTTAAACAAATGCCTCTGAGTTGCTGAAACATACTAAAATATAATACTAAAACATACTATTTCAGCTTTGTGTTGACAATACTATGCTGATAATTGCATTTAATAAAAAAAAATAATGTAAAATAGATATATTAATTATAAAATATGCCCAGTGAGTTGCTGAAACATACAAAAATATAATGCTAAAACATTCTAATTCACTTTTCCATTCAAAATAGTATGCTGATAATGTAATAAAAAGGCATTAAATTAAAAAATAATGAAAAAAATGCCCCGAGTTGCTGAAACATACTAAAATATAATACTAAAACCTACTATTTCAAATTTGCATTGAAAAAGCTATGCTGATAATGTAATAAAATTGCATTAAATTAAAAAAGAATGCAAAATAGAATATAAAATTGACATTAATTATTAAAATGTCCACTGCAATGCTGAAACATACTAAAATATAATACTAAAACATTTTAATGCACCTTTTCATTCAAAATACTATGCTGATAATGTAATAAAATTGCATAAAATTAAAAAATAATGCAAAATAGAATGTAAAATAGACATTAATTATTAAAAAAATGCCAACTGAGTTGCTGAAACATACTAAAATATAATACTAAAACATTTTAATTCACCTTTTCATTCAAAATACTATGCTGATAATGTAATAAAATTCCATTAAATTAAAAAATAATGCAAAATAGGATGTAAAATTGACATTAATTATTAAAATGTCCACTGCAATGCTGAAACATACTAAAATATAATACTAAAACATTTTAATGCACCTTTTCATTCAAAATACTATGCTGATAATGTAATAAAATTGCATAAAATTAAAAAATAATGCAAAATAGAATGTAAATAGACATTAATTATTTTAAAAAAATGCATACTAAAATATAATACTAAAACATTCTAATTCACCTTTTCATTCAAAATATTATGCTAATAATGTAATAATTAATGCAAAAAATAATGCAAAATGGAATGTAAAATAGACATTATTTATGAAAAAATGCCCTTGAGTTGCTGAAACATGCTAAAATATAATTCTACAAAATTTTTTCAATGCAAAGCTGAAATAATATGCCGATAATGTAATAAAATTAAAAAATAATGAATGCAAAATACAATGTGTATTTAAAAAAAAAAAAAAAAAAAAATGCCCACTGAGTTGCTGAAATATACATTTAGTATTAAAATATTTTATTTCAGCTTTGCATCCAAAATATTGTGCTGATATAATGTCAAAAACCTGCATCAAATAAAAAAAGAATGCAAAATAGGATGGATTAGGTGTTCCACTGTATAATATCATGTTGTTATGAAAACGAAACAATCTTTTGAACTCATCATTCAAGTCATGCCAGCTAATGTTGGTGCCATAAAAGAAGAACTCTGTATTTTCATTATGTGGATATCTAAAATGCATTATGTTTATCTCTAAAAAATGCCAGCGAAGCACAATAAATCTGAAGAAGCAGATGATTAAAAGCATGAGTCTATAAATGATTAAGCCAATTTAACTCTGCAGATCAAAATGCACATATAAATTCTACATTTATATAAATAAAATGCCATTTTTTAATTACACATGCAGAAATAACAGAGCATTAAACGAGAATCAGCAACAACATCAATAAATCACTGTTCGCATTAACAACAACCTGTTAAATACATCACGTCAAATTCATATTCATACGAATAGTGAACATAAACACAAGACACATAAAGCAGGAACTCACCTAAAAACACGAGGAAATAAAAATGAATTAAGGAACAGAAACTTCCAGTTCCGAATCCAAATCTAGTTAGATCACTTCCAGCGTGCGCGCGGTCTGATGTCACGCACATGTTCGCAGCCCCGCCCCTCGACCACATGAGCCAATCAGATCACGCTCAACGTCAGAGGGTGCTCAGAGCCGTTATATATGGCTCATACACGATGGAAGTCATTAATTAATTTATAGAGCAAACATGGTGATATTAATTGTGCTTGCATGATATCTGACAACCGCTTTTGATTAAAAAAATAATAAACTCACACTTACACTCTAAATTAAAGGCTGCATATCAACTATTCAAACATCATAACCTGACCGGTGAACAGAATTACTACTCTGAATATATTCTAGAATATACTCTGAACTACATTATGTAAATTTTCTGCAATGTTTATGTTCACATTCGTTTTAATAGTTGTTTACCTCAGCGAGCAACAGAACAACCTGTAATTTGTTGAAGCAGCTGTTCTCAACCTTTTTTACTCCACCACAATAATATTCAAATGCCCCATGATTTACATTAAGTAAATATTTCTAGTCTCAGTTTCTACCCGATGATATATTTTAAACTACTTTGCCACACTTAAAAGACGCTTCAAGAAACCTTCAACCGTCGTCGGAAACCGCCAATAGACCCTTTTCACACGATGAAGCGATTTAACGGTCATCAATATCATAAATCCTGCAAAGTTTTTTATATTTTCATTTTTTTTTTAAATGTGTGTACATTTATAACACTATACATTGTATTATATTACATTTGCATCAAATTACAAAAAAAATAAAAAAAATAAATAAATAATGCTGCTGTGAGGGCATTTCTAAAATACAGCGGCTAGGCGAGTGACGGTAAAAATGACATCTTTCTCTCTTCTGACTGCCGTTATCAATTGCTCTCTAATTTTATCCTCTTTTTGAAAGTTGCGAAAACACAATTGTGTTGTTTTTCTTTTGATATTTGTGCAAATGGAAACACAAAAAAATATATTTAAAGTCTCTCATTCACCACTATGTGTTATAGACCGTATGTAGCCCCGCCCCTTTTCAGCACCGCGCTCGTTGTCTTTTGACTTCCGGTTTGTATTTCCACAGCAATCTTACGTATTTATGAATGAACTGCTCGTTTTAAAATCTCCCCGGTCTACTTATATTTGTTTAGACATCTGCTTTAAACATTACAATGCTCATGATAACTTTCATTAACTCTACAACAGGTAAATCCACTTCACCAGCGATGCCATAGAAATATACAGGGCTACCGCAAAAACGGAAGTTCAAAGACAATATTCTAAAGATGGCGGCGCGCTTGTTTCTCTGGTAAATAAGAGGTCTATATGTTCTTTAGAACTTCCGCATTAAAATAAGCCAGCTCGAAAACTTCCGGTGAAACGTCATTTGCTGGTGTGTTGAGCATCAGTAGTGTGATACGTAGTTTATAATCAGAATATAGTCACTTAAATAGTCAGGCATAGCATTAATTTAGTTATTCAAACGTAAGACGTCATAAAAAAATAAATAAAGATGTACCTCATTGTTCCTATTGGCTAAATTCAATTCGATCATCAGTTTTCACACTTTTATGTGAAAAAAAGCTTAAAAAATGTAATATTTATTGTGCACTTTAGATTATTAGTTATTGTTGTTCTTATGATTTTTGAGTACTTCATACTTCACATTGACAAAATGTATTTTTAAACCTAGTTTGATTTATAATGTTTAATATTTAGTCAAAAACGAAGTGATATATGCGCAAATAAATGCTACTTTGCCGCCATCTGCTAGTTAAAGTGGTAATTATTGTCTTTTATTTTTAAACGGTCCCAATAGCTTCGTCTTTATTGCAATCAATTAAACTGGTTTATTAAGCTTATTTAAGGGAAAAATGCATAGGCTTTCGATCGAGGGAAGCTGTGCACCGCTAACTTCCGGGTTGGCCTACAAAAACACGTCATATCTGAGTTACTCTATAAAAGTTAACCCAACTATGACGATTTCCGCTTCTGAGAAACCCGGAAATGTGAAAAGGGTCTATTGGGCGGGGACTTACAAGTGCTTTTCATACGTTGAAAAGTTGCTGAAACATACCAAAATGTAATACTAAACATTCTATTTCAGCTTTGCATTTAAAATATTGTGCTGATAATGCAATAAAAACTGCATTAAATCTAAAATTAATGCAAAATAGAATGCAAAACAAAATAGATTAGGCTGTCTTGGCTTTTGGAGTCAACTGTAGGCCTGTGTATAAAATCATGTTATGAAAACGAAACAATCTTCTGAACTTATCATTCAAGTAATGCAAGTTAATGTTGGTGCATTATCGTATTATCCACAACAATATTCCAAAGGCTCCGCGATTTACAGGAATATTTTTTAAAATATTTTTTCCTCACAATTTCTACCCAACGATATATGTTATAGATTGATGAGTAAAGTTTGATGACGAACTTTGATGTTGGCTTGACAAAGCCAGGTCTGAAAGTTTAGGAAAAAAAAGAATGTACTAGCATCTTTTAACATGTTGCTAGCATTATTTAACACATTAATAGCATGTTTTAACATGTTGCTAGCATGATTTAACACATTAATAGCATATTTTAACATGATTTAACACATTGTTAGCATACTTTAACATGTGATCATGATTAGCATGGTGCCAACACGATTTAACACATTTTTAACATGTTACTAACATGATTAAAATGTTGTTAATATGATTAACATGTTGCTAGCATGTTTTAACATTTTGTTAACATGATTAACGTTGTTAGAATGTTAGCATGATTGGCAGCATGTTGCTAACATGATTAGCATGTTGTTAACATGATTTACCACATTGTTAGAATGTTTTAACATGTTGTTAACATATTTTAACATGTTGCTAACATGGTGTAACACATTGCTAGCATGTTTTAACTTTTTGACACTTTTAACTGGTTTCTGGCATGTTGTTAGAAAGTTGTTACCATTATTAATATGTTAGTAACATGTTGTTAACATGATTAGCATGTTTGCTAGCATGATTTAACACATTGCTAACATGTTTGCTAGCATGATTTAACACATTTTAAAATGTTGCTAACATGAATAACATGTTGCCAACATGCGTTAACATTGCTAATATGTTCACATGATTTAAAACATGTTGCTAGCATTATTTAACACATTAATAGCATATTTTAACATGTTAGAATAATTACACACGTTGTTGGCATACTTTAACATTTTATCATGATTAGCATGGTGCTAACACGATTTAACACATTGCTAACATGTTTTAACATGTTGCTAACATGATTAACATGTTGCAACATATTGCTAGCATGTTTTAACATTTTGTTAACATGATTAACGTTGTTAGAATGTTAACATGTTTGGCAACATTATGCTAACATGATTAGCATGTTTTAACACGTTGTTAGAATGTTTTAACATGTTGCTAACATGGTGTAACACATTGCTAGCATGTTTTAACTTTTAACTGGTTTCTGGCATGTTAGAAAGTTGTTACCATTCTTAACATGTTGTTAACATGATTAGCATGTTTGCTAGCCTGATTTAACACTTAACATGTTTTAAAATTATGCTAACATGCTTTAACATTGCTAATATGTTGTTGACATGATTTAAAATGTCGCTAACATGTTTTTAACATGATTTAACACATTACTAGGCTGTTTTAACATGTTGCTAACATGAATTAGCATGTTACTAGCATGTTGTCCTAGGATAGTCATTAAGCTTTGCTAGTGATAGACAGCTTAAATAATCTAGTCTAGAAGTTTTACTCTACAAAATTGACCCCCTCATTGAAAGTCTATGGGAGCTTTGGGAGCTTACAACAAAAATTGTAAGTCTGATTAGTTAGAAAAGATACAGCAATCCGAGTCTGAACTGTCTGAGCCAAGTTTGGTGGTAGTAGTTTGAAAGCTCTAAGGGGAGATACTGTTTAAAATTAGTCTCAGAAGAAGAAGCTTAAATAGTAGATCAGTATGTTGACTTTGTCAAGCCAACATAAATTATTAAAAAAAATGCCCATTGAGTCACAAGATTGTATTAATTTGCATGACTTTTCCAAGTCTAGAAAGCAAACTTTTAGAATGAAGGGGATTTTTATGTTGTTTTTGGCTCATTTTGTCTTTGGTTGAGAAGAACCACCATGTTAAAGAACTGAGACAATGAATCATATCAGAACACAAACACATTTTCATTATTTGTTGGTTTTGCTTTATTTTTCCGCCATGATCTGAAAACCAAAAATACATTATAAACTTCTGAAAAATCAATATAATGACTTTTTTTTAATATATATATATATATATAATCAACAGAAAACACTTGGGCAAGACAAGAAATCAAGTTGAAGAACAGGAGCTCTCGTCCTACTCAGCCTGTGTAGAACGTAAAATAATAGAATTAAATGTCCCCGTCGCTGCTGCGACTCGAGACGAACGACTAACTCGACTGAGACGCGTACAGTACGGAGTTCACATCTGATGCACGACACAAACGTCTTATGCATTCGGCCCTTAAGAACATCACCGATCAATGTTATCCAATGGCAGTTTTCGATGAAATTCAACCACAAACATTATAAAGACTCCAGAAAGATGAAGATGATGATGATTTGATGAGCTGCTCCGTTTGGACGGACAACCCGTCAGTCACATTCACAACCTGTTCAGTCCATTTCACATACTTATATCCCTCAACAGCGCTTTTAAATACCAAAAACAAATGAGAAACACTAATGCAAGAAAACGTGATTGAAGTGAACAAAAATAAACTGAGTTCTTGTTGCAATCAGTGGCGTGTGGCAAATAAAACTCCAGTATTGAACAATGCACTTAAAATAAAGAGGAAGTGGAGAAAACAATGACGTAATGAAGAGGACGAACAGGGTAACGGTGTGTTACAAGTTCTTGCATCCCGGGCGGTGAACTGAAAGACACTAGTCTTCTTACCACTCCTTCTTCTTCTCATCCATAGACACGCCGCCCGGGCCGAGAGCGACCACCAGCAGCAGGCCTCCGATGACTGATGTGGTCTGAAAGAAGTCGTATTTCAGGAAGTCGTGCATGGGTTTGTAGGCAGGCACTGTCCAGAAAGCGTTGAAGTAGACATTGATGGCCAGAAGCCACACCACCAGCGTGAGCGCCGCCAGTTTGGTCTTGAATCCGACGGCCACCAGGATGATGAGAGCCGTTCCCACCATGTTCTGAAGAATCTGGGAGACAAAAACAGGACTAAATTACAGCTTTACAGAATATCTTAATGCCTTAGAGTCGCATTTAGCAGATTAGAGCTGGATGATGATGTAGATACATTTTGAGATGATATAAACAATCAAGCAGTTTGCTATACACACTTTTAACATTATTAATATTTTTGTTTTTTTCAAAGGTATTGATGGTTTCTTGAAGAACCTTTAACATCCATGGAATCAAACAAAAGTGGAAAAATGTTCTGATTGATTTAGATTCTGATTGATTAAAATCTCAAGTTTAACAGTTGAGCCCAAGCCTTTACAACTAGTAACGAACGAACGTTGAGTCGCATTGAAACTTACTGTAATATGTAGAGTATTATGAGAGAGATCGCCTGAGCGATAGTATTATTTAGCTGATATTCTTCAGGTCAATCTTATATTAATAATCACAAAATCAGTTTGAATGTCTGCTGAGGAAAGCGATATCTTTGTCTTTTTAACATTTAAGAGGATTTTCCATGCCAGCGCTAGTCAATGCACTTGTCTAAGATGTTTAAAGTAAAAACAACGTCCTTGTTTCAGTCCATTTCAATATTAAAGTCTTTGCGACTGACTCACTCACTCACGAAGGCAGTCTTTGCCGCCATCTAATGGCATATTAATGTAACTTTCACTGAAGTTGAAATCACTTTCTCAATACCAAAAAACATGGCATGTTATTTATATAAAATATTACTTATTGAACAATAATATTTAATTGAACAACAATAGCCATTAAAACAGTATAAGAAGTAAAATAGGAAAAACACTAGCAAACAGTTTAGTCAAACGTACAAAAGCAGCGCTCTAGTTAGTACAGGACTTAATTTCAATGTAAATATAAAGTTATGAAACTTAATATAGCCAGATCTATTAACTCTGGAACAAGTAATAGATTAATAAGACCAAAGATTACCTGTTTGATATACTCAAAACGAATTATACCTCATGTTTAATCACTAAGAGCCAGCGGCAGATTCCCAAAGCAATTGAAGCTGTTCTCAGCGGGTACACGAGCGCTGAACAGTCGCTGACGGCCTGAAGCTCCAAAAGCATCTAAACAAATTTTCAAATAGGCGCTATATGTTTAAATATAATCACAAAATCAGTTTGAATGTTCACTGAGGAAAGCGATATCTTTGTCTTTTTAACATTTAAGAGGATTTTCCATGCCAGTGCTAGTCAATGCACTTGTCTAAGATGTTTAAAGTAAAAACAACGTCCTTGTTTCAGTCCATTTCAATATAAAAGTCTTTGCGACTGACTCACTCACTCATGAAGGCAGTCTTTGCCGCCATCTAATGGCATATTAATGTAACTTTCACTGAAGTTGAAATCACTTTCTCAATACCAAAAAACATGGCATGTTATTTATATAAAATATTATTTATTGAACAATAATATTTAATTTAACAACAATAGCCAGTATAAGAAGTAAAATAGGAAAAACACTAGCAAACAGTTTAGTCAAACGTACAAAAGCAGCACTCTAGTTAGTACAGGACTTAATTTCAATGTAAATATAAAGTTATGAAACTTAATATAGCCAGATCTATTAACTCTGGAACAAGTAATAGATTAATAAGACCAAAGATTACCTGTTTGATATACTCAAAACGAATATACAATATTTGAAAACTCATAAACAATATATGAACTATATCGTGCTTTACTATGTGTGACTGGGAACATGCAAATTATATCATTTCTGCATGTCAGGCTGGATTGTTTTCATACCGTTTGAATCAAACTAGTTTGAGTATACAAGACCATTTTCACATTAACAACACAAACTCTGAGCACAAACTGCAGTGATATTGAGGTGAACTACAGATATATTTGTATTTATTGAGATACACAGAGCTGCACGAGTATGAATGAGTGTTTCATGCTTTACTGTATCTGCATGACATTTGATTTCTGGGTTCACGATCTCAGAGTGCATGTCAGAAAGCAGCTCAAACGTGTCGTCGGTCTTCACACAGTCATTTGAAGCTTCTGTGTCGAATTTCATTCATTCCAATCCGCAGAAAGAAGTTATGCGCAGTCTTTATGTAGACTGATTATTTATACTTGCCAGACTATTGTGCCACCATCAATTTTTTTACTTTTTTTGTCTTCTCTGATGACGAGGGCGGGGCAACCTGTCACTCACATGAGATCCACCAATAGCAAACCACAACCATCCAATCAATTCCACACAGACAAAATCAAGCCCCGCCCTACATTTGTTCTTGTTTGCAAAGCATTTCATTGGGATACATGGCACAATAGAGTAGAAAAGACTTCCCTTTCACACAGACTTACAGAGAAGAAGTTGGAGTCGAAGTGCAGCAGCGTCATGAACATCAGCACCAGCAGAACGCGTCCTCCCAGCTGCATGTACTGTTTGGGAGAGCTTTCGCCCATTGACGGCACGCCGGCAAACATGCTCTTCCCTTCAGAGCGAGACTCGGCCAGCAGCAGCAACAAACCTCCACCAAGAGCCAGATTTCTAGCAGGAACACAGAAAAAGGTCATTCACATCCTTCAAACAGGCCATATTATGCCTTCATGTTGTTTGTCTGCTCTTCTAGAACAGGTTTTCATGCTATTTTTGACATTGTTGCAGCTCCTCTCTTCGCAGTCTGTCAGTAACGCTCTGTTTAGTTCCTGTCTCTATGAAGCCTTTCCTTCTGAAAAGCACAATGTGCTCTGATTGGTCTGGTGTTGTGATTGGTGTTTGGGAAATGTCCCGCCCCTTACCATAACCGCCAGTTTCAACACACTACTAACTAACTCAACCAGGCCCCGCCCCTTTATTCTGTGCATTAATTATTTAAATGAGAAACATTCAAGCATGAAAACCTGTTGAGCTCAAAAACAACATCAAAACTTTGTAAAATGGTCCTTTTTAATGTACTGTGATTAATAAACTAGGGAAGTATGGCGAAATCTGCTAGCGTCTTGCTGTAAGGAGTGAATTTGGTTTTATAATGAGATGTTTACTGGATTCGAACTCACCTCATGAGGAATTTGAGATCCCACAGAATACTGTAAGCAACAGTCTGAAACACAGAGGACGCTCATTAATGTTCAAATATGAAGGTACAGACTGTAACTCCAGCGCAGACGCACACTCACCTGTAGTGCGATAATGCCAAATAACCCAAAGCAAGCGTACTGAACGAAGTTTCTGCTGAGGATCAGCACACATCCACCTGCGGGCGAGACTTGCATCAGTCAAACACTGAATCATTTTTTTTAACATCTGAAACATGCTGCGACTTGTTCCAAAGTGACTTATTTAATGCAAAGAAAGCACACACGATATATAACAGTTCTAGCATGGGAGATTATTCATCATCCAAACATAATAAAGTTAAATGGTTGTACAGCACAACAAACATTTTTGCAAAAGTGAAGGTTGCTGTTTTACATGGATATTGCGACACGAGAGAAGTAAAAAGCTATTATTGCATAAAAAAATTAAGCTGGACTACACATGCAATGTCTTGTTTCTCTTCCCAATTCTTTCTGCAGGTAAATATCGGTTCGTGCATGAAGTCATTTGCTGGAGAAATAGAAATGACTGGTCTAGTTTTCATTTTTGTTCCATACGCCGTTAAATTTGAAGGGTTTTTTATAGAGCATGTAGAACTAAAATACATGTTTATACGGTTGGTAACACTTTACTATAAGGTTGCGTTAGCTAAAGCTGCAGTCCGGCATTTTTCCTTTCTGTCGCCATCTCTGTTTGAAACCTGCAACTGCAGTCATACGCGGAATTGTTATCGTTACGTGGGTTGTGCATTCAGCGGATGAATCTAACGTTTGCCGTCGGTCACTACGCCGGTGTAGATGCTGTACTTCAAAATCACAGATTCTACGTCTTGGGAGTATGACCAAAATACGATTTTTCAGCGGAAAATGTCATCTGAAAAAGTAAGTAACATTTCTGCCACTTTTGTTCTGACCAACTGAGGAAAAAAGCATTAGGCCTACAATAAATCCAACGATCGCTTAGCTCGAATCGCGTCAAAAAAAAACATGCAAATTATTATTATTGTTATAGTTTGTTCTCAAATTGTTAATGTGTATTTAGCGTGTATGTTTAATTATTTCAGCTGCTGTGAGAAAAGGCTATAAATGATCCGCTACAAGCAGCATCCTCTTCACATGATAAAGCCGACTAGCCTGGACTCCTTCCTCTCCGTTTACAGATGTGACATAATGACGCAAAGACGAACTGCTGCACGCTCGAATTTCCCGCGGAAATCCACCAGGTCGCTCTTATTATAAAACATTATTACAAGCTTACTGTTGTGAATCGGGCTAAAGGAGACAAGGAGATAGTTTTGAACACTGTCTGGTTATGTACTCGCTCAAAAAATTGATTTTGGATAATTTTTAACCAAAAAAAGGTTACGGACTGCAGCTTTAACATGAACTAACAATGAAAAATACTTCTAAAACATTCATTAATCTTGATGTTAGTTTCAGCATTTACTAAAACATTATTAAAATCAAAAGTTGTATCTGTTAATATTATTTTAATATGGACCTGAGCAGGGGCGGACTGGGGCAAAAAAGTGGCCCTGGACTTTCTGGCACAAAGCGGCCTGTCATTTTATGAAATAGAGGTCCAGTTGTGGGAAAGAGTGTAAAAATGATTATGTTTATGAAAAATACAGCATATTAGAATGATTTCTGGACTGGAGTAATGATGCTAAAAATTCAGCCTTGATCACAGGAATAAATTACACTTTACTATATATTCACATAGAAAACAGCTATTTGAAATTTTATAAATATTTTATAATATATTTTTATTTTAGAAACTTTCCTAACACTGGACATGGGCTACTTGAATATGAAATAGGCTATTACCATGTTTTAGTGTAAATTTGAGAATGATATTTCGAGTTTTATGAATAATTTTCAAATGATTGTGAAATTACTGATGAAATCCTGACACACAAACATTCACTCTTATCTGACATGCTGAAAACTGCTACGTTAATATTTCTTTGTGCATTTCGTGACGAATAACGTAAATGGCATTAAAATATGAAAAATCCAAAAAAGGCCAGAAGTAGTTGCATCTCTGGAAATGAATGTACATTGTTTTATCGTAAACAGTCTGCAAATATTGCTGCATGTTATTGTCTCGTCATGTTCGGCTGCTAATCTGACGTTGGCTCGAATTCTTCAAGCATTAAAAAGTGCTCGGTTTCTGTGGACAGTATATCCCGCCTCCTTCAATTTGATAGGATATCGCAAACTTTTTGACACTGGCGAGCATTTTTAGACACTAAACGGATTCGTTTTTGCCTCAAGTGGCCGCGCCTGCGCGAGCAATCCATTCTTCATTACTTTGCAACGGGTCGGCCCACCGGGAAAACTCCCGGTGCTCCCGACGGCCAGTCCGCCCCTGGACCTGAGTGAACATGAACTAACAATTTTTAACTAACATTAACAAAGATTAATAAATACTGAAACAAATGCAATGTGTTACTGATGTTAACTAATGGGACCTTATTGTAAAGTACCAATTAAAATGCATACGTTTCTTTTTTGTTTTTCAGAAAATTATGTACGAATATATTTTTTCTGAGATTGGACGGGTGCAACATTCTGTGGTCAGATCTTTTTGTATAATAACAAACTCTATAAATGTCGTTTTGTTGGGATGAACAGAAAAATGAGTGACAAACACTGAATTAGCATCGAATTCTCAAACGGACAAAATGTGCGTGCGTCTCACCGATCTGTCCTAAGAGATTGAGCAGCACGAAGCACGTGGCGAGGAAGTATCCGCAGCTCCAGGTTCCCTCGATGTAGTCCCTCTGCTCGTTCCACTGGAACCACATGCGGATGCCGTCCTCCAGGAACGTGCTGATGAGACACAGGCGAGCGACGTGAGGCAGATACTGCTTCGTGACCCGCAGGAACTGCAACAGCAAACAAGAGAGCATCTCACAGTCAGACACACATCTGATGCTCAAGAGACAAACACGGGCCGTCCGATGATGTCACGTTCACCGGGATGCGACGCCAAAGATTCCTGAGGGACTTTTTCATTCAAAAATCTAATCCAAAAACCTCCATACTGAAATCACAGCATAATTGTTTTCTGAAATGTTATGTTTGAACATGCAAATATTCAAAAAAAGTCAGAAAAAAATTTTAAAACGTTAGATAAAACAGGCGAATGATATGTGAACAAATTCATTTCAGCACACCGGAAGAGCCGAGTCACGTTGTGAAATATGAGAGCGACTCGTTGATCTAAAATAGCAGCAGATATAAACAGAACACAACAACATTTGCCAGCAGCCAATCACTGACCAGACATAGAAAACTAACTAAGCTGACAGCCAATCAGAGCTTGTTTTACAGCAGCGACCCCCTTGAGAGGTTATTTAATTAGTTATGGTTACATTCATCCCATTCCACAGCATAAAGCCATACTAGTGCTCATACTATTTCTTCAGTACCAAAGCACACTGCGTACTTACTGAATCCCATGATGCAATGCACCCGGCATTCCATTTCCAACCTAACAAATAAACTGTACGCCTGCGTCCGAAATGTCTCGAGTAGGTACTTATTTTGAATGTGTACTTACATCGTGAGAGCTAAAAAAAGTAAGTTTTATGGTACGAATATACTTGTCACGGTCATGTGACCTAATATAAGTGTCTGTGAAGTTTCAGCTCGGATCATTTATTATAGCTTGTCAAATTTGGGTGTGAGCAAAAACACGCCATTTTTGTGTGTGTCCCTTTAAATGCAAATGAGCGCCGCTTTCCAAAAGAGGGCGGAGCTTTAACAGCTCGCGCTTCGGTCGCTCAACAACAACAAAGCTGGACAATCTCACGCAGCCAAAATGACGACGGTGTTCAGCCAAAACCGGAGTCAACACTGACGGAGAGACTCAGGAAGAAGTTACAACTTTCAGACGTTTCTGAACGGTTAGTGGATAAATTTATGTAGTTGCTGTGGAGTTGATTGACTACAACATGGCCCCGCCCCCTTTGTTGCATGTTCTCAGGGGCGGGGTTTATGTACATTTTAGGGTTTGTGATGTTACAAACCCAGGAAGAAGCTCGTTGTAGTCCCTACCAGCCATTTCTGTAAAAGAAAATATCTCTCTTTGCATTGAACTTTGAGCGTCGTAACTTTGCAGATGTTGTTTATGCTCAAACAGCAACATTACACACTAACTAAAGTTAAACAAGTCAAATCAAAATCAACCACCCCTTTAAGGTTTTGTTGCATTACAGCACTTCGCTCCAGCCAGCACTCACAGTAACCTGAAACTCCTGCGATTCACTCCACTTTTCCACATTTAGACTCCAGATTTAGGTTACATCCTGAAGCAAACCATCAAACATCTGAAGCACACTGTGAAACACTTCAATAGCAAGTGAACTATGCAGGATGTCTGACAGCACTTATGAGATGTCATGTTTGATGATTTCAGAGGAAAACTATGACAATGCATGTGCTTTGAGGTGGTTATCTAACCCTGTGAGGTTGTGCAATCGCTTCTCGAGCAGTTTCAGTGCAGTACTGTGATTAAAGACAAGAAATCAATGGAGTAAAAGTACAGTAAAGTTCAACAGCTGTGACTGCTCAACTCAGTGTTAGCTTGCATTAAAAGTGTATTTTGTTTTGCATGTTCTAAAATCATTTAGCAACCGATATCTGCCTCTTTAGTCCATGCATTCACATGCATTTTATTTCAAACGTCAATAATGAAAATTCCTCATAAAATCCTGATAAACAAAACAAAACAAAACATGGAGGAAAGTGTTATTACGCCGGGTCACTAATGCACAAAAACACAACATAAACATACTTCGCATGCATAAGAACATAGATCTCACACACACTAATAAATCAACACTATAGAGATGATGATGATGATTGATTGACGCACCTGATCCGCCACGTCCTCCGCCGCGCTCATCAGATCCTCCTGCCCCATCGCTCACGGATCGCTGAAATATAACCGATATGAAAATAAAAATATAAACACACGTGTATTAAACACTCAAAACTGCTGCTGCCTGTCTAGGCCTCCGCCGCCGTCCCACGATGCAGCGCGCTTGCTACGAAAGATCCCCTATCATTGAGCGCGCGCACAGTGGCCTCCCGCAAGCCACGTATACTCAAACGCGCGCGCGCACGGCAAAACAGTTCGATAAAAGACTTTTTCAACAATGTATTATAGTTAAGTAAAAAATAAATTATATTCATTATTATTATTATAAATATAATAATAAAAAAGATTTAAAAAATTATTATAGTTATATATATAATAATATAAAATGATAAATAAAATTATTAACATTGTTAATATTAGTAGTATTAAATAAATTATATTGATTACAATAATATAAATATAAGTAATAATAACAAGTATAATACTTATTTAATTATTATTGTTAATATTATTATCAGTATTAAATAAACTATATTTAATAAGTTTAATCATTAATAATAAAAATTATAAATAATATTTTATTAATATTATTAGTATAGTACATCAATTACATGTATTATAATAATATAAAAATTATAAATAAAAATAATTAGTAACATTTTAATAGTACTTTTAAATAAATTACATATATTATTATAAGTAACAACAATAATTATTAATATTATCAGTATTAAATAAATTATATTTAATAATATAAATTATGCATAATATATATTAATATTATTAGTATGAAATACATTTTTATTTAGTATAATATAAAATGGTAGATAATAATTATTAACATTGTTAATATCAGTAGGATTAAATAAATTAAGTGTATTATAATAATATTAAATTTATAAATAATAATAAATAGTAACATTGTTAACAGCAGTATTAAATACATATATAATATTAAAATAATAATAATTATTCTAATCAGTATTATTAAATTATTGTTAATGTTATCAGTATTAAATTAATTATATTTAATAATATAACAATATTATATAAATTATAATTAATAGTTTTATTAATATTATTATTAGTATGAAATACATTTTATTTAATATAATATAAAAATAATAAAAATGATGATTATTAATATTATTTTAATTATTACTGTGGGGAAACAGAATCATAAGACAAAATCATGTAGATTGCCCCTCTGTGCCATATTCCCCTCAGGCTGAGCTGTAAAACACACACACACACACACACACACTTTAAATATTTATCTATGCTCCCTCATATTAATCAAAGTCAATAAAAGGGCATAATTATAATTATAACAATATCAAACATACAGGAGAGAAACAGCGTCTGCAGCCACTGACGTCATTACAGCTCTGATGAAGAATCTGAAGATGCTCAATAACAACCTGTGAGTGAGTGTGTGTGTGTGTGTGTGTGAGAGAGTGAGTGTGTGAGTGTGAGAGAGTGTGTGAGTGTGAGAGAGTGAGTGTGTGAGAGAGTGTGTGAGTGTGAGAGAGTGTGTGTGAGAGAGTGAGTGTGTGAGTGTGAGAGTGAGTGTGTGAGTGTGAGAGAGTGTGTGTGAGAGAGTGAGTGTGTGAGTGTGAGAGTGAGTGTGTGAGTGTGAGAGAGTGTGTGAGTGTGAGAGAGTGTGTGAGAGAGAGTGTGTGAGTGTGAGAGAGTGTGTGTGTGAGTGTGTGTGAGAGAGTGAGTGTGTGTGAGTGTGAGAGAGTGAGTGTGTGTGTGTGAGAGAGTGTGTGTGTGAGTGTGAGAGAGTGAGTGTGTGAGTGTGAGAGAGTGTGTGAGTGTGAGAGAGTGAGTGTGTGAGTGTGAGAGAGTGTGTGTGTGAGTGTGAGAGAGTGTGTGAGTGTGAGTGTGAGAGAGTGTGTGTGAGTGTGAGAGAGTGTGTGAGTGTGAGAGAGTGAGTGTGTGAGTGTGAGAGAGTGTGTGAGTGTGTGTAAGTGTGTGAGAGAGAGTGAGAGTGTGTGTGTGTGAGAGAGTGAGTGTGTGTGAGAGTGAGTGAGTGTGTGAAAGAGTGAGTGTGTGTGTGTGTGAGAGAGTGTGTGTGAGAGAGTGAGTGTGTGTGTGAGAGAGTGAGTGTGTGAGTGTGAGAGAGTGAGTGTGTGAGAGAGTGTGTGAGTGTGAGAGAGTGTGTGTGGGAGTGAGTGTGTGTGGTGGTGTGAGGGTGAGTGTGTGAGTGTGTGTGAGTGTGAGAGGTGAGTGTGTGGTGTGAGAGAGTGTGTGAGTGTGAGAGAGTGTGTGAGGAGGTGAGTGTGTGAGTGTGAGGAGTGTGTGTGTGAGTGTGTGTGAGAGAGTGAGTGTGTGAGTGTGAGAGAGTGAGTGTGTGTGTGTGAGAGGGTGTGTGTGTGGTGTGAGGAGTGAGTGTGTGAGTGTGAGAGAGTGAGTGTGGGAGAGTGTGTGAGTGTGAGAGAGTGAGTGTGTGAGTGTGAGAGTGTGTGTGTGTGAGTGTGAGAGAGTGTGTGGTGTGAGAGAGTGTGTGAGTGTGGTGTGTGGTGTGAGTGAGTGTGTGTGAGTGTGAGGTGGTGTGTGGTGTGAGGGGTGAGTGTGAGGAGGGTGTGAGTGTGTGTAAGTGTGTGAGAGGAGTGAGAGTGTGTGTGTGTGAGAGAGTGAGTGTGTGTGGAGTGAGTGGTGTGTGTGAAGAGTGGTGTGTGTGTGTGTGGAGAGTGTGTGTGTGAGGAGTGAGTGTGTGTGTGGGAGTGTGTGTGTGTGGGAGAGTGGTGTGTGTGAGAGAGTGTGTGTGTGTGTGTGTGTGTGTGAGAGAGAGTGAGTGTATGTGAGAGAGTGAGTGTGTGTGAGAGAGAGGTGGGAAGAGTGAGTGTGTGTGTGAGAGAGTGAGTGTGTGTGTGAGAGTGTGTGTGAGTGGTGGTGTGTGGGTGGGGTGTGTGTGAGTGAGTGTATGTGGGAGTGAGTGTGTGTGGTGAGTGTGTGTGAAGGTGTGTGTGTGTGAGTGTGAGTGAGTGTGTGTGTGAGTGGTGTGTGTGTGTGAGAGTGAG
>CM074434.1:42619768-42689768 GCA_037101425.1 Elopichthys bambusa | reverse complement strand
TAGTACGTACTCAGTCAGTACGCGATTTCGGACGCAGCGAAACACACTAAAGTGTACTTACGGCTGTTTAGTGCTGTTGACTATATGGGGCTCATACTGACTGTAGTCAAACTCCGCCTCAGCGCTTAGTTTCTTGTATTTCTTTCCTGAAGTGAAATGTTGCAGTTCACCGAGGCTGCAGGGAAACTCATGGTCGTTCAGTGTACACTTGATCTGAGAAAATACAAACATAACACGGAATCTTGTTGAATAAACATAGACACATTCAATGTGTCTAAACGTCAAGGAAAAACATTAATCCTCGATTTTATCTCCTGATACTGATCATTTTAACAGCTGAAATGTGTCATAATTCTGTGTTATTGACCTTCTTGGAGTCTGTGAGTTGAAAACAAGGATGCTTCTGTAGAAATGCCCTCAAATCCTCTGGTAAATCCTCCATGATGACAGCATAAATAAAAACATAAACAAACTAAATCTATATGAGGGAAAACATGCTATTGGAACACAATTACGCATTAAACTAAGTGGATAAACGCTTGTTTTGCTGCACGTTGCGCAGCGCGACGTTTCAAAAACTACAATGTGACGTCATATAAACTCGACGCTGACGCGAGACCAAAGACTGTCTGCCGCAATGCCGGAAATTAAACTTTTTTAAAGCTGCGAAAACATGAGAGATCTTAAAGTCATCAGAAAATTGCTATATTGCATCTTACCTCATCATTATTTTGAATAATGAAATATTTCGAGCTGAAACAGCAGATGATTTATAATTCTGATGAGGCGCGTTGTTAGACAGCTCGTGACAGTCAGCTGATATTGAGCTGTTCATCTTCTATAATCGCCTCTCACGTTCGGTCTTATATTTTGTGTACTTTTACATTGTAAATATAATAGATAGTACATTTATATAGACAGTATTATATGAATTTTGCGAGTTGCATTATAATTACTATTTTAAGTTGTATCGTTATAACGAGTCCTCTGTTTTAAGTATGTCTGGACCAAACGGAGATCCCAATATTTCTGTTGATGATGGAATAATCGAGGATGAAGATGAATTCAGTGAAGAAGGTATTATAATAATCATCTCATTCTGTAATATGAATTGAACTGAATTGGTCGGATGTTTTAGTTTTGATGATTTTGTTAGTTACAATAAAACTGTTTTTTAAAAAAAATTAATTATTCATAGATATATATGTGTGTATATGTATATATATATATATATATATATATGTATATATGTGTGTGTGTATATATATATATATATATATATATATATGTGTGTGTAAGTAAGTTATATGTAAGTATATGTGTGTTGATTGGTCTCTGATCAGAATATGCAGCGATCGACTCCATGCTGGACCAGATCAACTCATGTCTGGACGACATCGAGGACAGAAACGATGCTCTGAACGGAAAACTGCACGAGCTGCTGGAGTCCAACAGACAAGCCCGACGAGAGTTCAGACAACAGCTGAATGATGAAGAACCTCCTCCTCCTCCTCCTCCAGCAGAAGATCCAGCGTCCAGAGACACACAGACCGAAGACTAGACGACGTCCATCCTCAGACTCTTTCCTGATTTATTAATGCATTCAGATGTAAATCAGATGGCACTACCTGTGTCATCTTCTCAGTGGACCAGTAGGGTAGAATATATATGTGTAAATCTCTTTGTGTTGTGTCTGAACTGTACCATATTAAATGAAAGCATTAAGGCACACGAGACAGTGATTATGTATTAAAGGGGACCTATAATACCCCTTTCACAAGATGTAATATAAGTCTCTGGTGTCCCCAGAATGTGTCTGTGAAGTTTCAGCTCGGATCATTTATTATAGCTCATCAAATTTGCCCCTATTTGGGTGTGAGCAAAAACACACCGTTTTTGTGTGTGTCCCTTTAAATGCAAATGAGCTTTAACAGCTTGCGGAAACAAAATGTCGGTGCGTCTCAATCAGCTCCAGAGCTCGTGAGTCAGTATATCGTGTACACGAATAAACTATACATGTTAGCTAGATTATGTTCATTACCTGCCTAGTGATGTATGTTTATGCTGAAATCGTAAAATAATAGTTTATATTTAAAACAAACAAAAAAAATCTATCGCGTTATGTGTAGTGAGTTCAAGTTTCTCGCTTTAGAACTTTCTATTAAGGGAGCGTCGATGCTCCCTAGTTTTCATGGTGCATTGTGGGAGTTTTTATGGCATGGTTTCAGTGCCCTGAAAGGATTCCGCGATTGAGACAGCTCTTAAAATGGCCGACTCCCTGATCAGTGCCCTAACTGCTGAACTAGGAAGCTGATTGAGACGCACCCTAACATGGCCCCGCCCCATTTGTTGCGTGTTCTCAGTTTATGTAAATTTTAGGGTTTGTGATGTCACTAACCTGGGAAGAAGCTCGTTGTAGTCCCTACCAGCCTTAAAAAGCCATTTCTGTAAAAGAAAATATCTCCCTTTGCATTGAACTTTGAGTGTCGTAACTTTGCAGATGTTGTTTACGCTTAAACAGCAACATTACACACTAACTAAAGTTAAAAAAGTCAAATCATAGTCACCCTCCCCTTTAAAATGTGGTAAAATCACTGTAATGCACAGCCTCGAGTGGCTTATTGCTTTCATATGATCTGCAATGTGAATGAGAAATTTATTTATTTTTAATAAAGTTATCAAGGATGTAAACAAATTTATGCACTTGAGAACAATTCTGAGAACAAAAAGTTATAAACTCAGAATTGCAAAGTTAAAATTACCTTTTTTTATTTCCTATTCTGCGGTGAAAACAAGCCTACAGTACTTCATAAATAATCCAGTCGCCCTTGTAATCAACAAATATTTTAATAGAAATTAAAATGAGCCAAATGCACAAAACAAACATTGGAAAAACATGAACTTCCAGCTGCTATAAAACACTTTTGTTGTGTTCAGTTTGTCAGAATATGAAACACAGTTTGTGTTTAGCTTGCCTTTAAACAAAGCGTCCCGCTGACCTTTCTCTGTCAGAGCTCAAATCACGTGACAAATTAATCACTATTATTATTCCATGATAAAGAAAACTCTCGGTACATTTGTGCTTTTTCATCAGCAGTTTATAAGCTGCTGCAGATGAAAACAACCAGACTGACCATATTCTCTCCTTCCCGACAGCTGAATTATTACTGAAGATGAAGCGGTATTAAACCAGTTGTTTAAAGTGGTTTGCTGGTCTTGCCAACCTGACTAGGGATTTTCTTTTTTTTTTAAACATACAGTGAAACGTCTGAGCAGTTCCCTTCTGTAAGACACACAAAATCAAAAGTACACCTCAAATCATCATCAGTAATCATACAATCAATAACATTTCGACCTGATCTGAATTCAGTATGAAAAATGACGTTGAAAACATGATGCATGGATTTCTGAATGGATCCGCTCACATTTCGTCCCAAAACCAATGGAAAATAGATCAGTTATATTTTGCATTTGAAGCCCGTGGGTAAAAATACTGCATTACAGTAATGAAAATAAAACAAGTAAAACGCCGGATGTTGTTCTGTATAGAGAATATTGGCTTAAAAAAATAATATGACCATGCAAAAAGGCTTAAATGCAACATGGTCATGAATGTGAACAGATGCATTTGCTACACAGTGTTTTGTCAAGCTCATGATTAAAGACGGAGATGCTTCTGCATCAGCACAGTTCATGCTGACGTTTCCAGTGTACGACGAGGCGATGCATATCGAAAATCAAAAATGCCAATCCTCATAAAACCGCTCCATTTAGTGACAAAAGTAACAGGTGACGGTTTCTATCAGGGAGACACAAACGGCAGATGAAGCTAACGGAGTTAATACTACAGACGAAAACGAGTCCAGGTCATATTTCACTCCTAAATAAAAAGAAGAAAAGTTCTACAGAAAAACAAAGAATATTTAGGTCCCACTGTGACTTTCATGCCAATTATGCACATTTTAATCCCAAATTCTTATCTATTATCAAATATACAGTTTCTCTTTATTACAGTTGCAATATTATATTATTAATTTTTTCACATTGAAGCGATGAGACTGAAAATGTGCCTAATTGTCATGACAGAAACATCTTTTTTTTTCTCTCTTTTTTTTTTAAAATGCAAAATATTATTTCTTTCGTTCTTTGTGAGATTGACCAAAATATAATCAGCTGTATCAACATCAGTTTCACTGACGGTACAAACGAACCGTTCCAAATCAAAGCGAACACTAAAACAGGTAAAGCTGGTGCAAAAATAACATTTCGGACGTGCCACAATTTTGGAAACAGAATATTTCGATCTGCAGATCCTCTAAAAAAACCCCCAAAAAAACCACATCTGAGATCAGAACTTGAGAACTCAGTTTCTGCACTGTAATTTAAGATAAAGTCCAGGTCATGTGTGCACTTAATAACCCTAAAACAAGTCAAGTAATCAAGCTAAACACAACTGGTGGAATAACGTAACTCACGGTTTTACCCGCGTACCATCGACCAGAAGTGTTTAGCATTCAGTATGAGATGCTATCTAAAAGTGTGAGCCAATCACAGCGCAGCGCACAGGGACATATAAGTCTCTGGGATAGCAGCTGAAAACATGATCATCGCCGGTTTTGCGATGCTTTTTAAACACTGCTCCATCCGAGCGTTTGCACTTAAGGCAGAACTCCATTTGAAGATGTTTATAAGAAAATAACATCAGCGTTTGTGTCTGTCATAAATTCACCCGATCAACCAGCTCTAAAACTAGTGTGTTACTCAAATGTGTGTGATCTCCATAAATAAGGTTAGTCTCCCTTCTTTTTACAGCCTCGTGTGACACTGATTTCAGAACTACAATCATGTTTGCACTTTTTATGAAACACGTTTCAGTGCTGCTACATTCTACGTCAACACAGACCTGCCGCTCCATCAGCGAGGGTGAATCTCGGGACGAACATGTTCAGATCATGAGCCACACCAAAAACAAACTGTACTGCGCGTAAAGAACGTGAAGAACTATTAAGATGCTTTGCTTTGTGACGCTGCTTTCATGATTTACTGCAGTTACTGTCTGGATGACATGATTACTTTTTTAATATTAACAAAATCGGCATACATTAAATTCAGTACAACTTTTGCAATAATGACATTTTTGCATTACGGTAATGAGATTAACATTTCACATATTTTTGTATTGAGTGTTGAGAATTGGTGAGGGTGTGTGTGTGCAATTATCATGAAAACTAGAAGATAATTCAATCTTAATGGTCCTAAAAAGGTGTGTGTGTTTAGTAGTCAACATTTGGAGTGGATTAAAAAAGTTAGCACAACTTTGATGAACTTTTTCGATCCACTTCAAATGTTGACTACTATATATATATATATATATATATATATATATATATATATATATATATATATATATATATATATATATATATTTGTTTTGATCTGAGATATGACCTGGACATGTTCATGGGTTGCTGAGATTCACCCTTCAGCTGAAGCACGAATCGTTCAGTAATGGCGTCTTGAGGTTCTTGTGCTCAATGAAAACAGCTACTGTACAAACAGGGTTAGAGGCTTGTAACTGGCACAAACCCTTCTGAACTGCAGGAAAGACACATACTGTCTACGGCGGGGTGGTTTCACTACGGTCCTCTGGGCCTGATAAAGTTCTCGGTCTCTCAGGATAGACAGCGGCCCTCAGCGTCGTCTTCCTCCTCTTCCTCGTCTCTTAGCAGGAGTCCTGCCTCGGCCCCGGACGCCCTTCCCCTCGGGGACGCCGACGGGACCTTCGTCCTCTTCCTCCGCCTCTCCTGAGACTGCCTCTTCCTGTGGGAGCGTCACACTCCCGAGGTTGTCGTCCTGTCCGCCGCTGCTGGTGTTCTGGATGATGGAGCTGCTGCTCAGTCTGCTGATGCTGATGGTGGGAAGTGAGGTACTGCTGCTGGACGGTGAGGTTTGGAGGGCTGGTTTGGGGTTGAGAGACGTGGATGAGGTAAACGGAGATCCTCCTTCGGAGGTTTCATCTGGACTGATGTGGTCTGCTGGATCTCCTGAGGTTGAACCAGAGTCTTCATGCTTCCTTAAGGCTTTATAACGCTGAACAATGACAAATAAACATGATAAACAACTGCTGCAAATGGAACATGACTAACAAAAAAAAAGTATTTTTTATCAACACGAAACACTATTCACAAATCACTGTTCTTTAAACGTACCTTCAGATTCTCGAAGTGTTTGAGCGTCTTGCAGTGCGTGTGTCGAGCCGAGGACTCAAAGTGATAGAACTGATTGCAGAGTCGACAGAGAAACCCAGCGACAGGCACCACAAAACTAGAGCCTGGGAGACGAAATGATATTTATAATGCCACATAATGAAAGTAAATATGTCGTCAACATTAGGGTTCTGAATAAAAAGACAACATTGAAAGGAGGCAGCAATTTAACCCTTGCCATTACGTACTCCAGTCTTCAGTGGCATATTTTCCTCTTACCGCTCTATAGTTTATAAGCGCCACCTACTGTCAGAGAGTGAATTTGCATCTTAAATCAGTCTGTCTGCTGTTTTTGTTTCGTGCAGGTGTTTTCTGTAGCATAATTTCAAGTCAGAACATTCTGCTTTAGCTTTAAATCTTGAAATTATACAATCTAATTCAAAAATTCATTTGTGTGAGCGTAGCATCTCTGTTTGGATCATGGTTAAAATGCAGTGGTTGCCTGTAATTTCAAATGCCTACATACATTTTTTTGTTTAATGTTGCCCTGTAACAGAGCAAGTAATCGACTAATAAATAAAATGATTTAAAATGGCTTCTATTTGCTTTTGACGTGACGTTCACATCAAGTGCAGACAAATGTCAGCCGTTAAGAGACTGCATGCCAGTGTGGTGTGATGTATAACTATTCGTCCATGTCTTGCGCTGGAGGGGAGCATATGCAAATGTATTTGCCCATATGATGTCACAAATCCCTCAATATCAAATCAAGCCGTTCTTGAAGCTTGATAAAATAAATGCTTTGTTTATAATGAGGAGGATGTTTTATGCTTCAGAGGCAAGGTTGATTTCTCAAAACTGTGTAACGTTTTGTATATCGGTGGCTAATTATTACCCACCATACACAGTGTCTGAGTCAAACTCCTCTTCTTCAGTCAGATCTTCTAGCGTGACCTCCATCTGTGCAGCCAGACCCTCCTAAAAGACACATCACATTTATTCATATACAGCTTTATACAACACAGATTCCTTCAAAGCAGCTTCACAGTGATAAACAGGAATAATGTTGTGAATTTCAGCAGTCAGTGTTTCAGTGTCAACGTGTTTATCATTTATGAAACCAATAACAGACGACTAAATGTTAGGTGATGAGAAGAGACACCTGGTTGGCCAATTTTTAATTAGTCAGCTGGTCAAAAACAACAACAACAAAAGTCCTCCACAGAAAGTGGTGAAGTCACGCAGTCCGTGATGGACAGATTGTTAACGGCTGGTCCTTGTCGTAATTAAGTCGGGCAGGAAATACAAACATTTACCTATCATCCATCAACCTCAAACATGGCTTATGAGTAGTAGCCTAGTTAGCCATGATGACCGCTTGCTCTAACATTAACCTAGATAAATGTGCACTACTATTTTCCTCATATTGTTGCAGCTCCTCTCTTCGCAGTCTGTCAGTAACGCTCTGTTTAGTTCCTGTCTCTATGAAGCCCCTCCTTCTGAAAAGCACAATGTGCTCTGATTGGTCGGCTGGAGCAGTGTGTTGTGATTGGTGTTTTGGGAAATGTCCCGCCCCTTACCATAACCGCCAGTTTCAACACACTACTAACTAACTCAACCAGGCCCCGCCCCTTTATTCTGCGTATGATTTATTAAAAAATGAGGAATATTGTGACGTGTTCTCACTCAAGAGAAGGTTTTACCTTCCCGTTTTCCTCTTCATCCCTCTCGTCATCACTGCAATCACCATCCTCTTCACCCAGTATCATGGCAGCGTTCAGCTGATCTGCGCCGCCTTTACCCGACTCCTTCCACAGCTGCAGCCGCACAAACAAACAGATTAAAGAAATGTTCCAGGTTCAACAGAGTTAGCAGGGCTCAATGCTAAGGATTTTTTTAATGGCCAAGTCAGGCCAGTGGTTCAAATTTTTACTTGCCCCGCAACAAAAAAAAGAAAATTGGCCTATAAAATAAGCCCAGTTATTGTTTTTGATACATGTAACCTTAAAAAAATAGGGTTATGACACCAAAAATATTGTTAGACAAATAAACAGTAAGTAATAAAATATTAACAAATAATCAAATTGAGTAATAGCAAAAATAAAAACAACAGAAACATATAAATGAAACAAACGGTGCTTTTCAAGTTTTTCATGTAGGTTTAAACAGGAGACTTTCAGCTAAAGAAGTTGTAATCTAATGTATAGCTAACTATATAACTAGTAAACTTTATTAAAGTTAATCAGTCAAGAGCAGTTACAGATGCATAGATAATGTTTTGAAATGTTGAAAATATAAAACGTCAAATACTGTTATTTGAAATTATTTTAAAATGAAAAGACACTGTAAACGTGAAATTAAACCCGCCAGTAGGTGGCAGCGAATCACTGTTAACGAGCGAGTCATTGAGATTCAAACGATTCATTCAAACGTGTTGCTCAGAGACGCAAACCAACTCTGTGTGGACTGTATTTTTGTAGGCGAAATAGAGCGAAACAGGCGATTTTGTGCCTAAAATGTAAGTCACTTGATATTAAGTTCTTGTTCATTAAACTGTACGCTGTATAAAATCAGTATCGCATTTGTAATCGTGCTGCTATTTGGAGAAAAACGGCGCTCTCTGTTTAATATTGGTTAACTATATTAAATTACATAAATATGAAAGCTCTCAAGTACTACAGAAAGTCAAAAACACATTTACACCAATTCTGTTTATTCTACACTGAAAACTATTTGGTATAGGACTTACTTTTCACTCAGAAATTGCTAGTAAATCAACATTTTATTCATGACAATTCTGGTCATTTCTATTATTTACATTCCTCCCCAACACTTTTCAAGCACTTCTGTGCTTTACAAGAGTAAAAGTTCAATTTTGCTTCACCATATTGATACAAATAAGCCTCATTAGTAGCATATCTGATCATCACCTGCTCGACCCGTTGCTTGTGCTCCGTCGACTGCATGTGCTCCACAAACTCTCTGGCCGTCCTGAAGTGCAGCTTACAGACGGTACAGCTGGTGCTGGACGAGTGACTGCAGCGCTGCACACACACACACACAGGCATAGGAGGATTTATTTACGTCAGGTTACAGCTAAATGAGGAGTTTTTAAGCATGCAAACAGAAATGGTCACTAGTCGAGTGATTGCATGCTGGGTTGTTATTGTTATCAAAAACTAAACCCTGGTTTCACAGACAAGGCTTAAATTTAGTCCCAGACTAAAATGCATGTTTTTAACTGAAAGCAACTTACACTGACATATCTTAAAATAGGTCAGTGTCACTGTTTTGTCTCAAGATCAACATCAGTTATGTTTTTTCTAAGGCATGTTTATAAAAACTATAATGTAACTAGTCCTAATCCTGGCTTAATCTAAGACCTGTCTGTGAAACCAGGCCTGAAACTATTAAAAACATTTGTTAATTGAAATGAAGCTCAAATAAAATAAAATATAAACACAAACTAAACAAAAATGAGAAATGTTGCCTTGGCAATAAACTGAAATGTTTAAGCTGAAGCGCTATAATTATATAATTATTAACTAAGCTAATATTTGACATGTTGACTTGGCAATAAACTAAAATAAAATTAAGATGAGGCACTAAAATGATTCACTGGAAATAAATAAAAACTAAAACTAAACTGAAATAAAAATAAGCCTAAATATGAATTATTAAAAAAGTAATAAAAGGGCAAAAGCACATGACAAATTGACTAAAAATTAAAACTAGAAATTAACATGAAAACTAAAATAAAATAAAATATAAATATTAGTTAAAAAAACTTAAACTAAGCTAAAATTAGACATGTTGACTTGGCAATAAACTAAAATAAATTTAAGATGAAGCACTAAAATGATTCACTGGAAATAAATAAAAACTAAAACTAAACTAAAAAAATAAATTAAACCTAAATAGTAATAAAAAAATAAATAAAAAAAAACTTAATAAAATTACAAAAGCACATAATGAAATGACTAAAAATTCAAAATGAAAACTAAACATATAAAAATAAAATAAAATACAAACATTAGTAAGCTAAGCGAAAATTTGAAGTACTGCCTTAGCAAAAAAAAATGAAAGGTTTAAAGTTGAAGCACTAAAATTATTAACTGGAAATAAATAAAATGACAAAAGCACATAATGAAATTACTAAAAATTAAACTAAAATTAACAGACTAAAAATATAAAAATGTTATTTAAAATATTAATGAAACTATAGTCAACTAAAACAGCGGAGTGCATGAGGTCTGCTGGTTCACCTTGTGCTCTCTGGTTCTGCGATGGTCCATGACGTTGCTGGTGAAGTGAGTCTGGCAGGTGGAGCACCATCTCTGCAGGCCTGGTCTCTTCTCGCTGGAGGGTCACAGTCAGGTCAAAAGGTGTTTAAATGCCACATATTTGACTATGATTATGGTTACTACAAAATTACTACAAGCACATTTCAAACCTTGAAGACATAACGATTCAAATTAAGCATTTTCCAAACTTTCAGTACTCTGTACGAACACTGTCTGCAAAAGGAAAAGCAAAAAACGAATCTTTGGTTTCTAGTGATATAGTTTTGGAGGGCCGAAATCACTGGCTGAAACAGTGATGTTTGAAGGTGTGTTTTGAGGCACAATGTGGATGGGCTACAACAGGTAAACATGTCAGAACACGTGGAGCCGCAAAATGTTTCGGTTGAAATATTTCAAGGTTTAATTTAGTCGTTAAATCAGTGTTCCTGTTTGATTTACAGATCAGCCCGTACATGACTTAATGTATATTTCAACTGTTCCAGCAAAAAGCACACATTCAACTTGCCGTCTATTTGTGTTCATTCATTTCAGCTCAAGTCAGGCATGATTTTACACCTTTATCAGTTGTCTGATGTGGTTTATTTGTTCTCTAAGGTACAGATACCACTGTCAGCATGTGCGTTGGCGTCAGAAACTCTCACCCGTCTTTGCGAGCTCCTTGCAGGGACTCCTGGACTCGCGGCAGCAGCGTGACGAGACACGCGTTACTCATGTGCTGGATCTCCATCATCTTCTGCTGGTGTGTCAGTCCGTTCATATGGCTCTGGAAATTCTGCACACACAAGATTTCAACTATGGACCTTTCCATCACTCTGCATAATATTAATAATCAGGTTTTTGTCTTGTTTTCCAGCACAAATATCTAAATATTCTTAAATCAAGAGAAGCAGAATGACATATTATGCCCTTCTACAAAGTCTTGATGTAGTTTTTGGGCTCTAATAGACTGAATGTTGATTATTTTCCTCATATTCTCCATTGTTGCAGCTCCTCTCTTCCCAGTCTGTCAGTAACGCTCTGTTTAGTTCCTGTCTCTATGAAGCCCCGCCTTCTGAAAAGCACAATGTGCTCTGATTGGTTGGCTGGAGCGGTGTGTTGTGATTGGTGTTTGGGAAATGTCCCGCCCCTTACCATAACCGCCAGTTTCAACACACTACTAACTAACTCATCAAGGCCCCGCCCCTTTATTCTGCGTATGAATTATTTAAATGAGGAATATTGTGACGTGTTCGTCCCCGGAAGAAAACTCAAGACAACAATAAAGGCGTTTAAGACTTCAAATTCTCATTTAAAAATTTAAATACGTTGAAAATTAAGAAAGAGTTTATAATTAAAACAAGAAAAATTGTCTGTCAGTGGGGTCAGAAAAACAAAATTTTTATGACCCCATTGGGAGATATGTTTTGATACCTTTTTGACAGTATTTTTAATAAACAAGACTTAATATCTTAAGTCATTTTGCTTTTGAAGTAAAGTTATCTTGATTTAAGAATGTTTTGATATGTATCTGAAAATCAAGACAAATACTGAGGGAAAAAGTCATTTTTTTGAAGCATAGTGAGGGTTATCAAAAGCAACGATTAAATAAAGGGTTTGTTTGCATGCAAAGTCTTACACCAATTATGCTGCCAAAGTGTGAGGTTATCTCAACGCTTTAAGGGTTTTTTGGTAGCAAAAGGTCATAAATTGTAAAAGGAATAACTCAACTGACAGATTTCCATCATTTAGATTTTGGATATGTATCTGCACATCAAAACATCTTGGTTTTCATATGTTGTTCTTATTGGTAGAATGAGCCAATTTTTCCTATTGTCATAAATAATTCTTTATTCTCCATTATACATACCTGCTGGTTATGGCAAGTGATGTTGCAAATATAGCAGAAGAACTTGCTGGAGGTCTCTGGTCCTCCATCTTTGACCTCCTCGTGACCGCTGGTCTCCTTGACCTCAGGGACTGAATCAGATATTGTGGCGTGGTCTGGACTGTCACTGATCTGCTGCTCCGTGTCTTTATCTGGAGCTTCTGTATGTTCGACCTGCTGAAGAAAAAAACAAAGACATGTTTATATTTTCTGAAAGGATATGAGTGTTTCTTTTCTACACATGTATTTCGTTAAGGAATGAATCTGCTTTTTTGAACGAATCAATTGAGTGAATAATTCAATGACTCATTCATAAAGACAGTGATGTTTCTGAACGAATCGGCCATTTTTAACAAATCGCTAAGGATCAAATATTATTAATGATTTTATAAGCATATTGCGTAGTTGTGCTTGGACTCGTGTTTTATATTTGTGATTATTACATATTAATTTTTATCTAGACTGTCATACAAAGAAATTATGAACACATGCAATATAAATATTAATAACTAATTATGTTGTAGTCAGTATATGCTTTTTCTTGTCAGTTTTTTGCTTTTTCTATGCACTTTTTTTAATGTAGATGTAGTTTTTTTTGCCAAATAATTTTTTGTTGTTATATTTAAATATTCAAAAAATATAAAATGTTTTTCTCATATTTTGATGGTTTAATTGAATTTGTACCGTCATTAAAAACAAATATCCCAAATATTATATAATACTTTTTTATTGCTTTATATTTCAATATTCATGTCAAAATTCTATATTTAAAATATTAATCTCATTGCATTATTTATGTATTTGTTACTGCACAGTAAATGCATTCAAGCCACCTCTGAGCTGCATTAAAAAATCTGTGTAAATGCATCAAAATGCCACTTCAGATGCAGCTTTTGTGCCACTTCTGCAGTTCAAAGATGGATTTTAATTTCATTTGATTGGTAACAATCCTAAAGTGCCTTAATAATTCTAGCTAAATTTGATTAAATGTAAGAATTTCACAAAATTTGCCCTTATAAGGCTAAAATAAAATAATAATTCAAATTAGTAACTTTAACTATTAGGAGCTGTAATAAAGATGTTTAATACCAAATATTTTTGTCCACATAGAGACACAGCTTTATTAATATAATTATCTTTATGGAAAGCAAACTGGATCACACAAGAGATGATGGTACCAACCTTGGCCACTTGACTCTGTTCATCGGCTTCAGCGGCAACCGGTCCGTCCACGCTGCCTCCCTCCTGCAGTGTGCAGTCTGAAACAACATCCAGAAGTTCATATCGATCACACGGATAACACATAATCAGAAGTTAATCAAAGTATTTCCACGTCAAAAGCACAACATAGTTGCTGATCATACACATCTTGCTGATCATACCCAGAATGCCCCTCAACACAGTTATGACAATCAGTTAGAGGTGAAATCCTCCCTACCTCCAGGATCTAGGCTCTTGTATTCAGTGTTTTGAGCCGATTCTGTCTCCACAGGCTCTTCTGACCTGGACCACAACAGAAATCACATGATAAAATCACGTGGTTGTTTAAATGCATATAAGCACAGCCAGAACAACGATTCAAATCAACCTGTGTGATCTTATATTCATGATGAAGGATTAGGACGTTTTCACTAAGGTGCACTGATCAATCGTTTTCGATAAGAGAAGAAATGTATTTGTAAAGTAAAGTTTGATTTTATGACGTCACTGACTCGTCAGTTTTGTGTTTTTTGGCTGCTGGTTCATCGGGCTGCTCTGAAGACTCCTGACATCCTGGATCGGCCACAGCGGCGGCTTCATCTGCTGTTCGAATCAAAGCACAAATCACAGACTGATTCTAACATCGTAATATTTGTAATATATCGTCATATATTTTATTTTACAGGATTCTTTGATGAGTAGAAAGTTTAACACCTCTGGTCCTCTTCGGTCAAAAATGACCGAAAAATTGAACAAACAGTTGGTAACAATATATATGACCTCCAAATACCTCTGCTACTGCTGCTGCTGGCTTCTGATTGGCTGTCGCCGCTCCCCACTGATTTCTGCTCAATTTCCCTCTTCCTTTCTGGCTGACGTGCCTGAAACTCCTGTGTATGTTCAGACAGCGGCAGATTTACCAAACATAGCATGATTTACAAATATATAATTTATTTATTAAAAATTATTTATTATTTATGTATGTCAGTTCAGTCACACAATCAATCCAAACAGCTGATGGCAAAAAAAGATATTTAAATAACTAGTTATGTGATTAAGTTAAAGAGTTTAAATCCCGCAAACAGAGCTTTTCTCTTGAATGGATAGATTTCCTTCCCAGTGTTTTATTTAAAGGGATAGTTCACCCAAAAATTTACTCATTTACACATGAAAGAAGATATTTTGAAGAATGTGGGTAACCAAACAGTTGTTGGTCCCCATTGACTTTCATACTATGCAAGTCAATGGGGACCAGCAAATTTTTGCTTACACATTCTTCAAAATATCTTCTTTCATGTTCAACAGAAGAAAGAAACTCATACAGGTTTGGAACAACTTCATCATGATCAGTTTAATCATTATTAAACTAGTGCAGCTCTCAGCACTAACACACTTACATTGCTGAAGTAGCGCGCGTGTGGAGTGAAATGTCGCGGGAATCCCATGTGTGGAGTTTTGATGGCCACTCCCATTGGAACGGGCCCCAGGAGAGACGCTCTGGATCCGGGAGTGAAGAACTGAGGAAACTGCTGCCCACCCATAGCAAAGCCACGCATACCGCTTGCTTCAGACAGGAGAGAAATAAACACGCCACATGAACACAACACCAGGACATATACAGGACAAACAAACATCACGGGATGAAATGAGTGGAACTCACGAAACATATGACAAAAATTAGGCGGGAATTCAGGTTGACTGGGACACTTTATGCCATTGAGATGACTGGGAAAATCAACCTGAATTCACATGTATGTCTTTTATTGTATTAGAGTAATGAGAATCACTACAGAGAATAATAGAGCGCATTAGTACCCGCTCACTTTTTTAGCGGCGCTGCTTCCAGAAGTATTTTTTCCATTCATTTTTCCCATAGGGATTTTTCGTTAAAGAGTTATAAGCCATGAACCAAACCAACCAGCTACGAGGAGAATCACAACACTACAAACTTTGATTTGAAGCAAAAAAGGTTTTTGAAAAGACTAAAGTACAAAAGAACTACAATGCCATGAAGCATTGCGAATAGCATAATCTAATTAAAAACGATGGAGAAATATAATACTACTCATTTACAAATGTCAATTATATATAAAAACAATATATTTTAAGATTATTACAAACAATTTGGCATGTTTAGCTTTTTTCGACTCTCTGATTGGTGGAATTTCTGTACAGCTTCATGGGTAATGTAGTTTTTCACCAGGAATTCTGCAGTTAAATGCTGTTATGTAAAAAATAAGAAGTAATAATGAGGGCTTGAAACAAAAAATAGACAAAAGTACAAGACTGTGACCTTAACAGCTTTAGTGAGGGGAAAGAACTACAATCCCATGAAGCATTGCGAACAACATAATAGAATTAAAAACGATGGGGAAATATAATACTACTCATGTACAAATGTCGAATATATGTAGAAAAACAATATATTTTAAGATTATTACAAAAATTTCAGAGTGTTTAGCTTTTCTCGACTCTTTGATTGGTGGAATTTCTTTATAGCATCATAGGTAATGCAGTTTTTCACCAGGAATTCTGCAGTTGAACGTTATAATGTGGGCTGACGCCTTCAACAGAAGCAAATACTATTGATTAACAACCTTGTAGCTCACAATAGGTCTGTCTTTACAGGTTTATAAGTTCAATCATTCAAAATCAGTTTCCCTACTGAAAAAATGAATGGCGTTAAAAGTACATTTAAATATTAAATTTAAAAGTAAAATGTCCGAATGCCTTACAGAAATGAGAATTTTAGGGGAAATGTTTTTCAGTTGTCATGAAAATAATGTTGTCTTAATAATAATCCTAAAAAGAAGCTTTATTTTTTTGAATTTAGGGTAAAACTTAGTAATCAAGGGAATATTATTCGATCATAAATCGTGTATAGCGTCAGTGAGCTTCCATATGAACTTGAAATCTCCAGTAATTTACACACATTTTTCACAGCTTCAGTGCCATTCTCAATTTTTTCCCTGTCTGTGCAGAAGTCCATGTCCGTGAATACGTGCAGTTTAGGAGGAACGCCGGTCTCTATGGGTTTTAAGTGACTACATGTACCTTAATATAGTGCTTGCTATATTAGGATGACATGACAAAACATGTGCCTCAGTTTACCCTGCATCTGTTGCATGAGCAGAGCCCCTTGCAGCATGGGATTGGGTGTGATGATGGTCTGAGTGGCTGAGCAGAGGTTGACCATGCGGGCAGATGGAGGTGCTGGAGCGGGAACCGCCATAGGCCTGTTTAATGACAACACAAACACAAGACATAAACTCACACATTTTTCTTAGGTCACACTAAAATAATGCAATAAACATTCATTTAACAACAAGACATACCATAAAACCCTAATGTACAAAACTAAGAAAATTCAAATGAAAAACCATCAAATGTTAAGTGTCACAAAGGGAATTCTGGGAATGTCAGTTTACGGCTTTTCACTGTAAATAAGAAGGAGATTTGTTTTGTTTCGTTTCAAAAACAGTACATTTAACAGTATTTTACAGTACCAAAAAAGGAGATTTTTTTTTTATGATAGGGTTTGGTGAAAAACAAACCGAAATATAATGTATTATTTAACAAAAATCCTGCTGTCGGTCTTCTGTGCACGACGACTGCGCCGTTCATGAGAAAAACACACAAGCTATGAGAAATTATGATTAAAAAATACAATCCATGTACCTTCTTCTCTGAGTTGAATATATCTGTTGTGTTCATCATAAGTTATCGCCTTCACATCTGTCAGCTGACATTCTGACTGTCATCTGACAAACAGAGTTCCTGTTTAACTCGGTGTGTACACAGATACTTTTTTGGGATTTCTCTGAGTTGTATTTCATGTCACGTTTTTATTAAATTTAACTTTTCTGCGCGAGTCGGTGTGCTAATAAGAGTCTCATGAACGCGCAGTCAAGCACAGAAGACCAACGGTCAAGAATTTTGTTAAATAATGCGTTAAATTTCAGTTTATTTTTCACCAAACCCTATCATAAACCCCCAGAACACTTGGAATATACGACACGTGTCACATGGGATTATTCTGTGATACTTTTGCATCTTTTTTAAAAGGGTCATGAATTAAGAAATCAACTTTTCCTTGAACTTTTGATATATAAGAGGTCATCGTACTATAAGAATATCTTGTAAGCTTCAGAACTGAAAACGTTTTTATTGACACCACCTGGAATGTGTCTATATAGGTGAAACTCCGCCTCCACAGAAGAAATCAACGCCTACTTCATCATTGCAGCGTTAGTCCCGCCCACTGGTGTGTTAGTGAGAGAAGAGCGATACAGGACTAAAATAATATTACCTTTCAAAGGATCCTAATGCTGGGAATATGATTATTTATGAATGTCTCAGTTGAGCTTTATTTATTTGTATTCAGTATTTTTCACTGTGGATTCTTTGGTAAATCAATCGCATTTCGGCGCAGGCTTTGCAAACAGACTTTTATGATATGGAGTAACATGTGAGTAACTGTGTTAATTCTGATGCCTGATCTGATATTAATGATTCATGTACAGTCAGATGTTATTCTTCTGTGTGTCAGTAAATCAAACCAGTGACTAACGCTCCACTTCACGCTGTTTCTCTTGGTAGGATGAAAATAATCTGTTATTTAAACTGTGATAAAATTATATATAGAAAGCGCTCCCTTTACAATCGCTGGAGCTGTCAATCAAACAGCGCAAGTTTATCAGTGACTGAGTTCTGTTATATTCAACGAATCTCTTAGTTACGTCGTGTTTGCACTGTTAGTAACGACGAAAACATTCGTTAGTGTGCAGAAATTGAGTTGCAATGACGAGATCACTCCTTTCATGAGCTCAAAAACATGTCTGTGATCGGCTACAATCTTTTTTTTTTTTTTATCACCGCATGCAAGATTGTGAAGGACCTGTGATAACATAAAATCTAATGATTCTCTCCGTACTGCATTCATGAAAAGTGTCAAGAAAGCGATCAAGTTGCTGTAGAAGGCTGAAACTCTCACCGTGCGGCCTGATGGTGGTGTGTGATGTGATGGGCGGGTTGAGGCTGCGGCGGTGGTGGCGGCGGCGGAGGAGGCGGTGGCGTCTGCTGCTGAAACAGCTGCTGTAGCTGACGCAGATGCTGCTGAAACTGCTGCTGCTGCTGCTGATGCTGATGAGGGTTGAACATCCTCCTCGTCGATACGGTTCGCTCAGAGACTCACCACACCGCTTCAGCCTGGGTTCAGGGAAAAACAGGTTATACTCCATATAACCCTCTTCAGCAGTTACAGTAAACAGACCCTCGTTCCTATTTTCCATAGACAGATTGTTATTTTGACAACTGCAATTACGATTAGAGCTGCAATTTTACATGATATGATCTGAATATCTTATATTGCATATTGAGTCCGTAAAAAATTCGAGGAAAGACTGTTTAAAAATGTAAAAAAAAATTATAAAATAAATAATAAGATTAAAATAAATATATAAATGAATTAAAATAAAAAAACATTATTTATCTATTAGAATAAATTATATTAAAGTAAATAAATATGCGATTAAAATGAAAAATATTAGCAATTTATTAATCTATTAAATATATTTAATTAGAAATAAAATCAATTAAAATAAATAATATTAATATAAATAAATAAAAATCTGTTTTAAAATTAAATAAATAAATAATACATTTAACAGTACAATACTATAGTGAATAGAAAAAATCTAAAAATGTAACTAATAAGCTAATTTTAGATTTATAACATTAAATTTCCATTGTATAATTTGAGTTTATAAAGATAGATGCCTTTTAAATGTTAGGATGGGGGTCCCTCACACTACGATGATCATATTTAGGGATCTTTGGCTTCTGAACTAGACGAATGAGCTTTACAAACAATCAAGACAAAACAACAACAGCTCGACTGACTGGCAGTGTCTCAAACCCTCGTTCCCTACATAGACAGCAGCATTTAGAGCATCCCCAGCGCATGCAACAGCATTTTTGGGAATCAAATCATAGCAATTATGCCTTAAGATGCTATCTAGATAGGTAACTCAACAGGGTTTAGGACACAGCCATAATCTTTATGTCTGTGCTATCTGCTAAAGCGCTAGCTGTCAAAAACACGACAACATCAGCGCACACCCACAAACCTCTCACATAATATAGATATTTTGAACCTTGGCGTCCGTTTATCTGCAGAATAAAAGATACTCACCAACTTTGCTGCCGGGATTATGAATTTAATAGAGGAGAAAAGAGCGACAGCCTGTTGAAACTTCCTCTGTCACATTAGCGCCGTGCTAACACACTCTCACCGGTATCAGAGCGGCAGTGACGGCAGCGCGTCATACAGCGACCCCTGCAGGACTGGAGGAGAAACGCGCAGCGCATGACACTGAATCAGCCGCACATACAGACGTAAGCAAGTCGTTGTGTATTTACTTGACCATATTGTGAACGTTTCAGTCCCCTAAAATGGATTGGATTTGATTTATATGTAAAACAATCATTCTAATGTTAAATTATAGATTATAATAACTTTGAAATTTTTATTGTGTCTTTACACTCTAAAAAATAACTTTAAAAACAAATGTACACAGTAAAATATACCGTTTTCCATTGAAACAGTGATATACCATAAAAACAATGCATTCTGGGTAATATTTGTCGTTTTAAGAAAAGAGGCCTATAGGTTACTTTCTCGAAAATGACAAATAATATTACCCAGAATGCATTGTAATATGCAGAATACATTGTAATATACAGAAGTAATACATTGTAAAAACAATGCATTCTGGGTAATATTTGTCGTTTTTGAGAAAGTTTTTTTTTTTTTCTTTTTTTTTTGAATCAATCATATTCAACAATTTTACATTAGCCAGGGGATGAAAAAACAAACAAATTATTTTAAATAAAAACATGGAAATGCTTACATACATTAATACATTTAACAGCTTTCTTGTTTATCAGATTATAAATAGATTTTAGGTATTGTTTGACTTCTGAGAGCAAAATTTGAAATAATGGTTTATAATCACCATATTTACATTTATGTATACTTTGCCAACAAAAGTAACAAATTAACCAAATAATATTCCTTATGGAATGACATGTCGTAAGAAAAAACAAACAAAAAAACAAATAAAATATTTTCAAAACAAAGTTGAAAGCTGGGCATAATATAAACAGAAATCTAACCAAAACTAACCAAAACAAAAATCTAACTCTAAAAAAAAAGTTTGTCGACCACAAAAAGTACAAAACATGTCAATATCACAGTTAAATCTGTTTACAAGGAAATATTTACTGGGGTAATATTTATAAATGAGTTTGAAAGAAATTTCTTTTACTTTATTTGTTAATAAATATTTATGAGGTAATTTCCAAATTCTATGCCATATCAAACCATCAACACGGCTAACCAGAAAGTTATAACAGGAGGTCTAGAGACAACATCCCTTTGAAAAAGAGCCCGAACCTGTCGATTATTGTGTTTAACAGAGGAAGAAGAAAAGCAAACTCGACCAATAGCAGTGTCAACAGGATTCAGATACTGCAAAGATGATTGGGGACGTGTGTTCTTACAAAGCATTTTTAACCCAGAGGGACAGCATCCGTAACTACAGCATATTCTTTGGGAGTGACTGGGATTTTAAATTTTTACAAAAATTCAGCATAAGATAAAAGAAGACCTTCTTGGTTGAAAAGTTGGCTCACCAAAACTATATCATTAAAAAAACAATTTTCAAAAAAAAAAAAAAACAATGTTTTGGATTTATATAAAATATGTTCATTATTCCATATGAAACATCTATTAGGTGACACATTTTATAAATTAAATTCCAGGAAAGAAGCATTTGTTTGTGAAAAATGGACAATTTTAAGGGAATTTTAGAAATGCTGTAGTTACAAAGTAAAAGAAAATGAAGACCTCCAACCTGTGAGAAAATACAATGAGGAATAATATTCCATATACACGTTGTTTTTTTCAAGAATTGTTTGATACAGTGAACTTTAAAAGTATAATTAAGAGTGGTAAAATCTAAAAAGTTCAGGCCTCCATTCTCAGTTGTGTTCATCACCACAGACTTCTTAATATAATGGGTTTTATTTTTCCACAAAAAATTGAAAAGCATATTATCAATAGCTTTGGAAATATTTTTGTTGACTGCTAAGGAGAGAGCTGCATACGTGAGTCTTGAGATGTCCTCTGTATCAAATGCCTTATGGTACCTTATGGTACTATAGGTTACTTTCTCAAAAATGACAAATAATATTACCCAGAATGCATTGTAATATACATAAGTAATATATTGTAAAAACAATGCATTCTGGGTAATATTTGTCGTTTTCGCGTTACTTTCTCGAAAACAACAAGTAATATTGCCCAGAATGCATTGTAATATATTGTACAAACAATGCATTCTGGGTAATATTTGTCGTTTTTGCGTTACTTTCTCAAAAATGACAAATATTAGCCAGAATGCATTGTAATATACAGAAGTAATATATTGTAAAAACAATGCATTCTGGGATATATTTTTGATTTTAAGAAAAGAGGCCTATAGGCTACTTTCTCAAAAACTACAAATAATATTACCCAGAATGCATTGTAATATATTGTAAAAACACTGCATTCTGGGTAATATTGGTCATTTTTGTGTTACTTTCTCGAAAACGACAAATATTACCCAGAATGCATTGTAATATACAGAAGTAATTATTGTAAAAACAATGCATTCTGGGTAATATTTGTCATTTTTGAGAAAGTACTATAGGTTACTTTCTCGAAAGTGACAAATAATATTACCCAGAATGCATTGTAATATACAGAAGTAATATATTGTAAAAACAATGCATTCTGGGATATATTTTTGATTTTAAGAAAAGAGGCCTATAGGCTACTTTCTCAAAAACTACAATATTACCCAGAATGCATTGTAATATATTGTAAAAACAAATATTTCCCAGAATGCATTGTTTTTACGGTATATTACTATTTCAGTGGAAAACGGTATTTTACTTTGTACATTTGTTTTGTTTTTTTTAGTTATTTTTTAGAGTGTACTTATTTTTCAAGAATGTTGAAAGGTTACATTTGCATTTTTAGACTGCTTTGCACATTTCACAAATCTTAAATGCATTTTGTATTATTTATTGTATATTCTGCACATTTCGTTTATTTTATTTGACCTGTTTACTGTATAAACTAAATTGGTTGATATTTTTTGTGTTCCTTTTTTATTTATTGGGTGCATGTGTTTTATATAATTTTTTAAAAATACTTTGTTTTTACGTTATTCATTCGTTTATTTTTGTGCTCGGCCATTTTGTACTGGGGTATTAACATTTAAGGCTAATCCTTTTGTTCCTTATATTTGTTTTTGTTTTTTTTTGTTTAAGAACAATTCGACCTACCACAGGATTGGAATGACATAACTTTGACAAGCGCGCCGACTAGTGAGAGAACGCGACGCTGCAGCGCGTGCCCGTGCGCGCGCGCTCTGAGAAAAGCAGCTCATCATCTCAGAAGGACTGCGGACAGAGACAGACGCACGTAGAAATAGACACAGAGAGAAAGAGAGACAGGTAGACGCTTCAGAATAAATCAATGCCGAAATAAGACGTTCTGAAAGCGGGATCGCTGTTTATCCGAGGAGAGCTAGAGCAGGTGCCGGTCAGTCGCCATGGGGAACCGGGGGATGGAGGATCTGATTCCTCTGGTCAACCGAATGCAGGATGCGTTCTCCGCCATCGGACAGAACGCGAACCTGGACCTGCCGCAGATCGCGGTGGTGGGCGGACAGAGCGCCGGTAAAAGCTCCGTGCTCGAGAACTTCGTGGGGAAGTAAGTCATTCATCAAGTATACGACAGATTAAATTCTCAATAATATACAATAATAAAGCATATGATAGCATTAATCTTATATTCCAGCTCAGTCATGCCTCAATGATATGTAAAGGTCATTGTGATGATGATAACCTTTAAATGTTATTGAGGCGTGATGGAGGATCATTTGCTGCAATGGTGAAAATCACCAGCCATGTTCACAACAACACATCTAAATCTAGTTACATAATCCCCCTTCAATAGTGCATTCTTCAATATGCATTAGTGCATCATCATCATTAGTGAAATCTGTGTCCTTTAATAATAATAATAATAATAATAATAATAATGCACAAGGTCAGTAAGATGAAGAACTCATAACAGAAACACTGTGTGAAAGATGGATGCTGAGGCAGTTTCACATTTGTGTTGGCTCTAGATTCGACCAGATAATAATGAGCTGAGATTATGCAAAAGCATTAAACACAACAATTGTCTGCTCTTTTATTATGGAGACTTTCTCTAATGTCACGTGACGTTGTTTCAATATAAACAGAACACATCTGCATTTCATGCACAGGATCATGCAACTAATAAAAATATAGGTGAAAAACTGCCATAGATGAACATTAAAGGACTTGAGCCACATCTAGACTCTTTAAAAACACCCTAGCAACCCAGAACATCTTAGCAACCATCTAGCAACGCCCTAGCAACCACTCTAGCATCATGGTGGTGTTTTAGTTTGTGTAAAATGTCTCTTCGTGGAGCACAAATTGAGGTACAGGGCACTGATTTCAAGCTTTTCAGTTTGACACGTTATGAATATTGAGAAGGATGATGCCACATTATATTTTTTAGGTAGTCTGAAACAGGTAATATGATGCTGTTTATGACTGATTTTAATCAACATTAGCATTACTCAGAATTGGCAGCGCTCACATAATATCAACACTGAAAAAAAGAAATTCGTAGAAGAACAGAACAGTTGCTGCCAGGATGTAATCCGTTAAGTTTATGCACATTTCCTTTAATCCTAAAACACGATGCAAAGCGTGATTCAAAATACGAGGAAATGAACACAGTCCTATTTTTACAGACTTTTCTTAGAGTGCATTTAGACGACAACGATGTACTAAAAACTGAAAAGTTAATTTCACAGCAATTCATAAGTATTTTACAAGGTGGCTAATTTGTACGAATTCGTACCATTTTACTATGTACCATCTTTTTAGACCCCAGTGATAGGTAAGTTTAGAGGCGGGGTTAGGGGTTGACTTATTTTGAAAATTCGTACGAATTCGTACAACTCAAATCGTACAAAATACTTACGAATTACTGTGAAAGCGGGTTGGTACAGGTACAGACGACAAAGATTTCAAAATGATCACCGTTCACACGGATCCACTAAAACGACTAAAATCGCTGTATTCTGCTGCCAGGCCAGTAGATGGCGATGTCAGTTTGTAAAGAAACACCACGCGCCTATGGACTAAACACGTAATATGCATGCGCATGATGTCACCGTTTTCACAAATTCATGTTTTTGTAGTTTACACGGAGATGATAACGGTATCGCTTTCAAAAACTTGCGCTTCGAAAGCTGTTTTCAAAGGTTTGCATTTTCAGGCCCACAAAACGGCGTTGTCATGTGAATGAACGGCAAAACGCATAAAAGGTCAGAGTTGAAAAAGTTGTGTAAACAGCCCTTTAGAGTGAAGGCTTATTTTTACGCAACAGCATTTTCAACTAAAAACTTTTTTTGCATTTTGGCCAACGACAATAGCGTTTTGGGGCCCTGAAAAAACAAACATCTGAAAATGGGTTTCAGAGTGCACGTTTTTGAAAACGATACCAGTATCATACAAAAATACGAATTTATGAAAACTGTGATGTCATGCACTTGCGTGTTTCTTTACAAAGTGACATCGCCATCAACTGGCCTGGCAGCAGAATACAGCCATTTTAGTCATTTTCGCAGATATGTGTGAACAGGGATCATTTACACGAAAGATGCAAAGGAAGAACTTTCGTAGCTTTTATTTTTATATTTTTAGTTGTATGTTAATTTTAGTTACATTTTTAGTAATTTTATGTGCTTGTCATTTTATTCACTTTTAGTGTTTTTAAAAATATTGCTTTTTATGTTTAATTTATTTTTATTTCAGCTATAGTTTAGTTTATTTCCAGTTAAAAACAATAGTTTTTCTTTAGTGTTTTTTGTGAACAGACAACACAATCTCACAGCAATCTGTAAGTATTTTATGAGGGTGCTAATTTGTACGAATTCGTACAACCTCACTTTTACTTTTTCGTACGATTTGTTTAGACCCCAGTGATGGGTAAGTTTAGGGGCGGGGTTAGGTGATGGTCCTTCCTGGTGACTTTTTGAAAATTTGTACAAATTCGTACAACTCAAATCGTACAAATTGGTACAAATTAGCCACCTCTTACGAATTACTGTGAGATCGGGTTGGTACGGACGATCCCCGTTCACACGGATCCGCTAAAATGATTAAAATCGCTGTATTCTGCTGCCAGGCCAGTAGATGGCAATGTCACTTTGTAAAGAAACACAACGCACCTATAGACTGAACACATAATTCACATGCGCATGATTTTTGTAGTTTACATGGAGACGATAACGGTATTGCTTTCAAAAACTTAAGCTTTTCAAAAGTTTACGTTTTCAAGCCCCCAAACGCTGTTGTCGCGTAAATGAATGACCGAAACGCAAGTTAAAAATGGTGTCGTGTAAACGGCCCTATAGAGTGAAGGCTTATTTTTTCCCCATTTCAAATAGCAAAAAACAGTGCTACACTGTTTATCATTTTAGGGGCCGTTTACGCAACGCCATTTTCAACTAAAAACTTTTTTTGCATTTTGGCCAACGACAATGGCGTTTTGGGGCCCTGAAAATGCAAACATCTGAAAATGGGTTTCAGAGTGCAAGTTTTTGAAAACGATACCAGTATCATCTCTGTGTAAAATACAAAAATACGAATTTATGAAAACTGTGATGTCATGCACTTGCGTGTTTCTTTACAAAGTGACATCGCCATCAACTGGCCTGGCAGCAGAATACAGCCATTTTAGTCATTTTCGCAGATATGTGTGAACAGGGATCATTTACGCGAAAGATGCAAAGGAAGAACTTTCGTAGCTTTTATTTTTATATTTTTAGTTGTATGTTAATTTTAGTTACATTTTTAGTAATTTTATGTGCTTGTCATTTTATTCACTTTTAGTGTTTTTAAAAATATTGCTTTTTATGTTTAATTTATTTTTATTTCAGCTATAGTTTAGTTTATTTCCAGTTAAAAACAATAGTTTTTCTTTAGTGTTTTTTGTGAACAGACAACACAATCTCACAGCAATCTGTAAGTATTTTATGAGGGTGCTAATTTGTACGAATTCGTACAACCTCACTTTTACTTTTTCGTACGATTTGTTTAGACCCCAGTGATGGGTAAGTTTAGGGGCGGGGTTAGGTGATGGTCCTTCCTGGTGACTTTTTGAAAATTTGTACAAATTCGTACAACTCAAATCGTACAAATTGGTACAAATTAGCCACCTCTTACGAATTACTGTGAGATCGGGTTGGTACGGACGATCCCCGTTCACACGGATCCGCTAAAATGATTAAAATCGCTGTATTCTGCTGCCAGGCCAGTAGATGGCAATGTCACTTTGTAAAGAAACACAACGCACCTATAGACTGAACACATAATTCACATGCGCATGATTTTTGTAGTTTACATGGAGACGATAACGGTATTGCTTTCAAAAACTTAAGCTTTTCAAAAGTTTACGTTTTCAAGCCCCCAAACGCTGTGGTCGCGTAAATGAATGACCGAAACGCAAGTTAAAAATGGTGTCGTGTAAACGGCCCTATAGAGTGAAGGCTTATTTTTTCCCCATTTCAAATAGCAAAAAACAGTGCTACACTGTTTATCATTTTAGGGGCCGTTTACGCAACGCCATTTTCAACTAAAAACTTTTTTTGCATTTTGGCCAACGACAATGGCGTTTTGGGGCCCTGAAAATGCAAACATCTGAAAATGGGTTTCAGAGTGCAAGTTTTTGAAAACGATACCAGTATCATCTCTGTGTAAAATACAAAAATACGAATTTATGAAAACTGTGATGTCATGCACTTGCGTGTTTCTTTACAAAGTGACATCGCCATCTACTGGCCTGGCAGCAGAATACAGCGATTTTAGTCTTTTTCGCAGATATGTCGACGATAACGGTATCGCTTTCAAAAACGTAAGCTTTTCAAAAGTTTGCGTTTTCAAGCCCCCAAACGCTGTTGTCGCGTAAATGAATGACCGAAACGCAAGTTAAAAATGGTGTCGTGTAAACGGCCCTATAGAGTGAAGGCTTATTTTTTCCATTTCAAATAGCATAAAATGCATCATTTTGGGGGCCGTTTATGCATCGCCGATTTCAACTAAAAACTTTTTATGCGTTTTGGCCGTTAATTTACACGGCAACAGCGTTTTGGGGGTCTGAAAACTTCTGAAAACGGGTTTCAAAGCGCAAGTTTTTGAATAAGATACCGTTATCATCTCTGTGTAAACTACAAAAAAATAAATAAATAAATTATGCATGCATGTTTCTTTACAAAGTGACATCGCCATCTTCTGGCCTGGCAGCAGAATACAGCGATTTTAGACGTTTACGCAGATCCGTGTGAATGAGGATCATTTTGACAATGTTGCGAAAAACGCAAAGGAAAAACTTAAGTACATTATTCTCGTGTAAATGAACCTTTGTATTGTGTGACGTTCTGTTGTCTTATTTTAGTTAAAGCATGAACAATTCTACATTAGAGCTTCATTTGTGAATGTTGTTTTTATTTAAATAACAGACAATTGAAATGTATTGTCCAGCTCAGCCTTTATTTTAATTTTATTTTTAATTAGCTTTTATTTTTTATATTTTTAGTAACTTTTTGTTTTTTTTTGCTTTTTATGTTTAATTTATTTTTATTTCAGCTTTAGTTCCAGTTAATAATTTTAGTGCTTCAACTTGAACTTTAGTTTATTTTCAAGGCAACATTTATAATTATCGTTTAAGTTTTTATACTAATATTTATTTCTGAACAGAAATAGTTTTAGTTAATGATGATAACCCTGGTCCAGCATGTGACCTTGTAGGAAGAGAGTGCTGGTGGAGAAGATCTCATCCCATCTTATTCATCCAGCGGCAGCCTCTTGTTTTCCTCTAAATGCGTGACTTGGACTGTATAAATCTCGAGGGGGGGATATTCGGTTGTTCTTTTGGCAGTGTATGTGAATATCAAGTCTTACGCTGCATGATTCAGCAACTCTTGCTGCCGACGGAGGTCATGTGTGCAGCACTGAGGCTCTCTGTGAGCGGCATATGCCACATAACAGATTTGATTTGTGCATTTTAATTTAATTTAGCCAGTGGAAAATGATCCCACTTAGTTCTGTTCTAGTTACTGATTTCATTGACTTTGATGAACTTTCTCCACAGTTAACATAACACTGTTTATTACATAAAAATACCTTTATTAAATAAAAGATCTGAGATGTCAGTCAGTAAACAAAAAGATTAATAGAATAAAAAGACAAATCACATTATGTCACACTTATTTTTTAAGGGGACATGACATGAATTATGCAATAATTAGTATTTAAAATGCAGTAGCAGTGGGTGTTGATACTGTTTTATATGCAGTGATGTTAGCCAATCATAACAGTGGGCGTTTACCGACAAGCCGCTCCTTAAAAACGGATAATTTCAGAAGGAGTGTCAGAATGAAGGTTGAAAACAAGGTTGTTTTTGTGTAAAACACTTTATTAACATTATAAGTGAACCTCAAGGAGCATAATAAGATAAAAAAATCCATGTCATGACCCCTTTAATGGCACAAAGACTTCTTATATGTAAGGCAAATTTGATTTCTCATGTCCTGACCCCTCTAATTCATTGATTCTTAAGGACCAGGACTCTGGATACAGACGCCTTGCAGATAGTTGCACAATCTGCTATTTAAATCTGGCAAAATTAACACCATCATTACCACTAAACTATTTTAACAAAAGCCTCTCCCTATATTTAGATCTCGAGTCAAACAAACTCTGCAATTATCCTGCGAGAGTTCATTGTTCAAAATCCTGGAAAACTACCAATTACATCTAAATAAAGACGCTGTGTGTTTTTCACCACAGGAACAATCGGTGACTACACCTCGAATTAAACCATTTATCTTTACCAGATATCTACAAAAATATCAAGCCATTGTTTCGGCTACGGAAACTGCGAATCATAAGCTGAACAAAATTACAATACAAAAAAACATGTGACAAAACACCTAAAATGATTCTTTTACTGAAAACACAGTTCAAGCTATATAATAACGTATACAAGCTGTAGATGAAGTGAACTGTGTATTTGTTGAACACATTCACACACAATCATTTGATGCTCTTCGGTGTTTGTAATCTGTTGGCCTTGATTAAGCTGCTTGCTGTTGATCCTTTTTACTTTTAATAGAAACAGTCGGTCTACAACCACATACTGCCATCATCATCATCATCATTAACAGAAGAAGCGTCCCATAAGGCACTGCTGCCAAAAGTATTTTTATGTGAGTTTACAAAGGCCTCGTTTATGATACATCAGAGAAACACTTTTCTGTGTAAACGGTTCTCACATCCAGTGGTTACAATGAAATTCAAGATAAAAAATGCTACTGAGATCTTCTGGCACATCTTTTGGTAATTTTCTGTACAGCATCATGGGTAATGTAGTTTTCCCACCAAGAATACCACAATTATTTTAAACATAAACTAAAATAATGTGGGCTGATGGCTTCAACAGAAGCAAATACTATAAATTATGGTTTTCGAGGATTTTTCTCCATATAGTGGACTTCACTGGGGTTCAACGGGTCCAAATGTCAGTTTCAGCTTCAAGGAGCTCTACATGATCCCAGACGAGGAATAAGAGTCTTATCTAGAGAAACCATCTGCCAATTTCCAAAAAAAAAAAAAAAAAAAAATACTTTTTAACCACAAATGCTTGCGCCACGCATGACGTAATCATGTTGGAGAGGTGTAAGTACCGCGAAAAACTCATCCGACATCGTTGTTTTAAACTTTTTGTAAAGGCAGTTTGAATTAAGGCTTGAATTTATACTTCTGCATCGGACCTACACCGGAGCCTCTGTTTTCATTTATACTGTCCGCGCCGACGTGCATGCAGACCACTAGGAGGCAGTGTCCGCGGCCATGTTGAGCATCAAGGCAAAAGCCGAAGAAGAAGCAACTTGTCATGTACGTCGTCAGAGAGGCTGTATGACTGCATGTGTCCCCTGAAACTGCGTTTTTCATTCCTATGGAAGTCGAAAACGCTCGCTCTTCTCTGATTGTTCCGCGCCATTTTTTTGACCTGAGGGAGGGGTTCTAGCAGACCAATCACAGCGCTTGCGGTCCGCGTATAATTGATGCGTTGTTCTGTTTTTGAAGAGGTGCACGTCAGGCTACATCGTAGGCGTACACTCGACGCAGAAGTATAATTCAGCCTTTAGTCTTTGCACTTTCGCTTTGTAAACACTGCATCGGTACTTCCGCCTACGTCTCGTGTGACCTTTCCAACGTGATTACGTAATGCGTGGCGCAGTGCAAGACGAGCATTTGTGGTTAAAAAGTATATCATTTTTATTTTATTTATAAAATGGCCGATGGTTTCTCTAGATAAGACTCTTATTCCTCGTCTGGGATCGTGTAGAAGCTGCACTGAAACTGACATTTGGACCTTTTCAAACCCCAGTGAAGTCCATTAAATGGAGAAAAACCATAATTTCTTTTCCAATGAAAGACATAAACATCTTGGATGACATGGGGGTGAGTAAATTATCAGGAAATTTTCATTCTGAAGTTAACTAATGCTCCAACGGTTTAAAAATCAATTTCCCTATGGAGAGTTTTTACTTCCTGTTGCGCTCTTTGCTTGAATGTTATGGGTGGTTGCCAGGGTGTCTGTGTGGTTTCTAGGGTGTTTTGATTAGAGTATGACTCTGTTTAAACCCTTCTGAGCAGCAGTGCTAGTGATGGCGTGAGCTTATGAAGACATAAACTGAGGGTCGGTCTCTCGCTGATTAAGGGACACCGTGTTCTTCATCACAATTTGCGAGCAGCAGCGTGAAATGAGTACGTTTGTTTGGCTTCTGAATCTGCGCAAATGTTTTCTGCCAAGCTGTAATGAAGTCTTATGAAAGCTGACAGATGACTAGATGATTTACACAGGCGTCTGTCCGAATCGATGTGGCTGTGATTTACTCTTACACTTGTGTTCCTGAGAGCTCGTCTTGTAAGTGTGTCTAATGCTGGGATTTGTAAAGTTGGATTAGGGCTGCTTAAATATGGCAAAAATCATAATCACTGGCAGTTTGGTCAATATTGAGGATTATTTAACAGGATTTTGACTTTGGAAACATTATGCATTAAATTAAATCTAACTTTGTGACGCGACCTTGGCTTTTGTAAAGCTGCTAAAAAAAAATAATAAAATGGAATGCAGCACAATAATCATTTAATCTTGATTATCTTTTTTTTCATAATTCCATAAAATCTTAACTGAAAATAAAGTTCAGTTAATCAGTATGGATGATTATCCACAGACTGTGAAGTTTGCAGCAGTTGTCAAGTCAAGTCAAGTCACCATTATTTATATAGCGCTTTTTACAATGTAGATTGTGTCAAAGCAGCTTTACAGTGATAACTGGTACATTATTTTGGCTGCACAGCAGCTCTTAAGGAATAGTGTCAATGCAGGTAGATCAAAGCACTGTTGAATATCAAATGTCAATTGTCAAGTGTCCCCAACTAAGCCAGCCAAAGGCGACAGCGGCAAGGAACCCAAACTCCAACAGGTGACATCAGGTGGCAAACAGGTGTTAAAATGGAGAAAAAAAACCTTGGGAGAAACCAGGCTTAGTCGGGGGGCCAGTTCTCCTCTGGCGAACAGTGCTTTGTTACGACTCAGGTTGCTATCATAAGTCAGATACGATCGCAACATTCAAAGTGTTTAATTCAGTTCCATCCAGTTGAGGATCGTATTCATCACACCGGTATGGACGGTTGTTGAGGAGATGTGCCACTGGTTGTCATGTTGATGAGGCCTTCACAGTGGATGATCTAGTTGACTCAATCTCTGCAGATACTTCAGGGCTGTGTTGTGGTTGTGTCATGGTGCAGGTCCTCGATCTCACCTGGATACGGCCCGGATCCGGCTGACTACGGTAAACCTCGGGATAAACAGAAAGACTAATATTAGCGTAGATGCCATTCTTCTTCTGATGTAACGAGTACATCTGGTGTTATTGGAAGTGTTCCCGGTTCCGGCTGACCTAATTTATGCAGCCTAATAATCCTTTAACGGATTTGAAAAAATAAATTGATAATGTGTTATGTGTATGCCAGGTTAAAGAGATGTGTTTTTAGTTTAGATTTAAACTGACAGAGTGTGTCTGCTTCCCGAACAATGCTAGGAAGATTGTTCCAGAGTTTAGGTGCCAAATAGGAGAAGGATCTACCGCCTGCAGTTGATTTTGATATTCTAGGTATTATTAGCTGGCCTGAATTCTGAGATCGTAATAGACGCGAAGGACTATAATGCATTAAGAGCTCGCTCAGGTACTGGGGAGCTAAACCATTTAGTGCTTTGTAAGTAATTAGCAAGATTTTAAAATCTATACGATGTTTAACAGGAAGCCAATGCAGTGTTGACAGAACTGGGCTAATATGGTCATATTTCCTAGTTCTAGTAAGAACTCTAGCTGCTGCATTTTGTACGAGCTGTAGTTTATTTATCAGGCGAGCAGAACAACCACCCAGTAGAGCGTTACAGTAATCTAGCCTTGAGGTCATGAACGCATGAACTAACTGTTCTGCATTTGGCATCGAGAGCATATGTCGTAATTTAGATATATTTTTAAGATGGAAGAATGCGGTTTTACAGATGCTAGAAACATGGCCTTCAAATGAAAGATTGGTATCAAAGAGCACACCCAGGTTCCTAACTGACGACGAAGACTTAACAGAGCAGCCATCAAGTGTTAGACAGTATTCTAGGTTATTACGCGAGGACGTTTTTGGTCCAAAAGTTGGAGGGGCTTGTCCTGGTCACCTGATGTATGTACAGCAAACATTGGAGCTGAGAACGTGACGTGACGTGACGTCCCTCACAGAGTCAAATGAGTGCTGTTGCTGCTTTCAGCACCAAGGACAGCTCCGGAAGACCTGTCAGCATTCCCACAATTCCCTGCCTGAGCCGAGCTGACCAGAACATCAATACTGATCAAACGCTGTATTTAATTCTAGAAAGGTTAATGATTAACTAGTACTTAAATTCTGAAGAAAATGCAACGCTGTAATGCTGACAAAGCGTTGCTAACCGGTTGTATAAATACATATATTTATAAAACATTTAATTCCTGTCCTTGATTCTGACTGAATCACTACACAACTGTTCATCACAATTGTTCATTGAAGCGTACTGTATTATGTAGAAGAGTGTTGTGAGAAGGAGATTTTTTATTACCTGCATTCAGATTTAGCATTTTCCTTCAGGTCAGTCCTATGTCCTTTTAACAGTTAAGGGGTTTTCCCGTGACTGACAGCGCTAGTCAAAGCATTTGTCAGTTGCGTCTTGTTCAACAATTCAGTCTTTTCAATGTAAAAGTTTTCGCTACTGACTGACACGCTCATAAAGACAGTCTTTGCAGCCATCTAATGTAACTTCTGTTGCTGTTCACGGTCAGGGACTATTTTTTCGGGCGGAAGGAAAGCTTTTGGTGAAAGTTTAATTCATGATACATTTTGGCTTTAATATTTGTATTGTGTGGTAACCGTTTTATAAAAGCAATAAGGTACTCGAGGCTAGTGCTGTATCGTGAATAAGTCACGGCTGAAAGCCGCTTCGCGTCGTGCCTAATAACGCCCTTCAGCCGTGACTTATTCACGATACAGCACAGCCTCTCCTACCTTATTGCTTACATATATATATATATATATATACTGTGTATGTGTATGTTTCAGATTTTTATTTAGTTTAACTTGAACTAAAATACCTAAAACTCAAATAAAAATGAAATAAAAAAAAAAACAACCAAACAAAAAATGACTAAAATTTAACTGAAAATTGGGAACTATAAAAATAAAAACGATTCAAAATATTAATAAAAACTATAATAGTATTTCAATGATACTAAAATAACACTGTTCATGCCTGCTTAACATATTTTTACTGAAGAATTGAAAAAACAAGCATTAAATTCTACTAAATCTGAAATTATAAAAATAAAACCTAGTGTATGTGAAAACTATAAATATACACTAAAATAACCCTGATCTCTGGTCTGTATACGTGGCTTGGGTTCCTCTTTCAATGCGCATCTGTGGGATTTTTTCACGTTTAACGTAGGAAACGTTCTGAACAAACTTCCTCAGGCTCGTCAACAACTGAAAATAGATGAATTAATGAATTAATCGCTGAATTCACAACAAATGCATCTCACGATCGATGCTGTTTCTGCTGGACTGAGTGAAATGAAAGACGGTGTTTTTCATTTATTCTGACTCACCTCATGTTCGCAGACGGTTTAATCGCTGTACGAGGACAGAAACGGCTCTTTACAGCCATTAAACATCATGTGATGTTCTGCTGTGAGCTCCTCCTCACCTAACACTGCAGTCATGGCCGTTTTCTGCTGTTTCATTCATTTGTATGGTTCAGATGGGCGCAGTGTGTCATAATGTGACTGTATTGATGGTGAATGCATTGATAAAACCTCGTCTGTATGATTCTCAGATGTGTCTTTGGTGCTGGTAGTGTTGTGGTTGTGAATGTGAGCCGGGCTCAGCAGGATTACATCTAATCTGATGGTCCAGGGTTCATTCGCTGCTTTAATCTGACCCTTCATTCTCCTGAGTGTGTGACCTGCTCACAAAACCAAGCCGTCTGCGATCACTAATGCACCATCATACCTGCAGAGACATTATAAAAGGGCTATTTTAAGGCCGCATTATTCAGAGGGTTTAAACTCTCTTAAACACACTTCTCACACTCTCACTAGTTTATTTTAATATGTAAATGTCTAACAATATCATACAGTGGATGTACATCATAATTCTGTACACAGGTGATATTAGGGGCCCAAGCCCTGAAAGGTCAAGACATAAAGGATGCTAAATTGCGAGCGGATTCTTGATATCTTGAACGGTTTGGCCGTGGCGTTGAAACAAATTTATGGCGAGAAAAGGGAAAAAGGAAGTGTGTTATAACTTCTGCATATATAGACTGATTTTGATGAAACTTGGATGTGACTATTGTGAGTCAAAGTCGCCACCAACTTGGAAATGGGCGTTGAGGAGGGGCTCTATAGCGCCACATTTTGACAAAAGTTTGATACCTACAGTCATCAGACTTGGTACATATATTGCTTCCATCAAGCCGGACAACTTTCTAATTTACAGTCATTAGCTCCGATCAACAGGAAGTCAGCTATTTTGGTTTAAATGTGGATTTTTTTGAATAATCAGGCTCTGAGTTTTTTAGGGGCTTCATGCAGTCGCCACCAAGTTGCCACTGAAGATGCTAAATTGTAAACGATTATAGGATATATCGAACAGTGTTGCTATGGCGAGGGATTAAAGTAATGAGAAAAAAAGAGAAACGGGAAGTCGTGTAAAATAATTGCTTGATTTAAATTAAATTCAGATTGTATGTTGCCCGCCATGCACAGGTTTCCTTAAGCCACCGGGGTGGCGGTGGCGCCAGGGCTTGTGCCCGTCATCGCTGCTTGCAGCTATATTATTTACCTTGATTTTCTGTTTTCTTCACATCTCATCTCAAGCTCTTCACTGACACTGTTCTCTCCTCAAATCTGTACATAATAAACATGATAAAATCGCACAAGTAGCACAAATAAATGATGAAAGTATGTACGACCACATCTGACATTGAGAGGACAGGGATGTCTTGGCATGGCACAGCTCTCACACAGCAGAATGTGAGCAGGTGGTTTTGTGTAGGGTGTGAGTTAACCAAGTCTAACAACAGACAACAGGACAGTTATCTAAAAAACAACCATCCATCCATCTACTAGGGATGCACCGATTTAAAATTTTAGCCGATACCGATAACCAATAATTAGCAATAACCGATATATTAGCCGATTAATCTAAATCCAAATTTGTATATAATTTTTGAGAGCCTGATTACAAAAACTAAAGTCTCACTATTAAAAGCAATGTCCCAATCACACAATTATGATGTTGTTCTCATTATAATTTTATGTAGCCTATATGACAGACTTAACTATATTTTCCTTTTTCAAGTGATTCCAATCATATTTCAAGCAATTCAAAACCATCATGGTGGACGTTGCACATCTGAAGTGTCTCAGCTGAAGGGAATTTATCTGCTTTAATATATCAGCAAAAAGATAACATTAAAAATGAACATATATGGGCTGATATATTGTGCATCCCTACTATCTGTCTGTCCTGTTTCTCTCGCTCCCCTTCAGCTTTTAATGCATGTAAAAATTGCAAGATAATGCCCTGTCACTGTCTCTTTTACCGTCTGTATCTGGTGGTTGTGTTCTTCCTCTGCTGTAATCATCCCAGTGTTTGCTGTCGTGTGTGTGATGTGCTGACGCTGCATGCGGCGGGGGAGGAGGCGGAGCTCTAGGATTAGATTGGGGGAGGGGTCCAATCGGCCTGTCCATCATCACAGTTGCCTGCAGACACTGGGGGATGGGACGAGAGACACACCCACACACACACAGAGAGAGAGAGACAGTCACATCTTTTTTTTGTCCTCCTCTGCGTCTCCTTCACAGGGAAACGCTCACTGCTGCTGCTGATGTTGATTTTTAGCTGTTATTATGGGATGTTTCTGAGCCACACGGTTGCAGGGATGCCAGCGTTTTAGTGAATCTCACAATGAAATGCCCAGGTCATATTTTACCCTGATATTTTGCATGGGCAAACATCACTCACATTTGTTTGAGACACTGATCTGAGCGCTGCTTGTGTGTGTATCAATACACTGTCCGTCCTTCAGATCAATACTGATTATTGGCTGGTGTGAGTGGATCAATGGGAGGGTGGCAGCCGTCCATATGGCCTCTCCATATGGCATGTTTTTATGGCTGTCACCTGCAGTTAATGCCATCTGGACGGATCAGCACGTCACAGTGAGAGTGAAGGTGCAGGAGGCCGCCAGAGTCTCCTCAGGCATGTTTACTGATCACACAACACAGAAACGAGGGTGGCGTTTGCTTGTGCAGAACTCACAGCCATGTTCACTGGGTGTTTTCTCAGCGCTTTTCAGCCCAAGGAGCCGTTGCTTCTAGATAGAGAGCGGAGAGACCATTAATACATTTAGCATTTTATGCCTGACATATACGATCATGATATTAAAATGTAAAATGTGATTTAAGTATGGTAAAAAATACATTTAAAAATAATCAAGCTATTACAATATAATGAACATGCAATGTGGCTGATATTAACATTTAAAATGTAATTTAATTGCAGTTAAATGCATGCTTTATTTTAACATTTTTTGGCAGTGCACACTAAACAGTATGTATTTATTATTATAGTATTTACTGCAATATTATTATAATACGATAATATTATTATTGCAGTTATTATGTTTATTTACCTTTATTTACACACAATATTTGTGCCGGTAATGTTCTCAGACTAAAGGATTAAAAATGCATCAGATTTTTATTAAACCCAATTTTTATTTTTTATCAATTATATGTAAATGTAATTTAATTATGCTAATAAAATAATGTATTATATTATAATGTGGCTGATATTGAAATTGAAAATGTAATTTAATTGCAACTAAAATAATGTTTTATTTCAAAATTTCTTTAGCAATGCTCACTAAACAATATTTATTTATTATTATATTATTTCATGTAATCCTTCACTGCACATCACATTATTTACACACAATATTTGTGCCGGTAACAAAATTCATGTTTTCAGATTATAAATGCATTAAATTTAAATTAAACCCAATTTCGGTAGAATTTGATCAGTTATATTAATAAAGCACGTTTAAAATAACAATAATCAAGCGGTTGTAATATTAATGAACATACAATGTGACTGATATTAAAATTTAAAATGTAATTTGATTGCAATAACTGTTTTATTTGAACATTTCTTTTGCATCTGTCATCACATGATTTGATTTCAGTGCGATCTTTACTGTAGTCGAATGTTGCATTCTTAGAAGAAAAGGTTCTAATCTATATGGAACCTTAAAGATTCCGTCAAGAGCTTCATATATAGAACCTTTTAGGGGTTCCATCAGGGGGTCATTTTATGGAATCAATTTAAATTAATTAATTTAGTATCAGTTCTTTTCTTTTTTTATTTTTGATTACAGTTCATGAATTAAACAGATCATAAACAGGTCATAACATGATATATGCAATTACTTAAGACATTTCTCCTTATATAGAAGAAGTCGGATTATTTTTCTCAGAGTGTAGAATCAGGTGCATGTCCTGACGTCACCCTGCAGCATCTCTTTGCCCCCAGAGTGCTTCAGTGTTTCCTGTAATCATAATCACCTCTCTGTCTGTTGCACAGGGACTTCCTCCCGCGCGGCTCTGGCATCGTCACCCGCCGTCCTCTCGTTCTGCAGCTCATCAACTGCCCCACAGGTGAGTCCGGTCTCCTAGCAGCAGCAGGTTAACAACACTGTAAACCAGTAACCTTCAGCGGGCCGGCGCTGGTCTGGGATCAGGTGCTTCTCGCCTCTCGATCTGAGTTTGACTGCAGAAACAGAACAGTGGTTCCTTCTGAAAGCTTTCATAAACACTGCCATCTAGTGTAGCAGGCTGTACTTACATTTACAGTAATAATTATGATTTGATATTTGATTTTAACCCTATAGTAATTATAGAAATGAACTAAAGCTGTAGTTACATGCAGGTATTTTTATTTTATTTTTATTTTTTAAACAATGTATGTACACAATAATTACACGATTAATATAAATGTTAGTACATAGACACCAAATATTAAGTGGGTACAAAAAATATTCGATACTTTAATCGATTAATAAAAAATCATCAAAATAATTATAGCCGTAAATACAATAATTTTTAAAAATGTATTTCTTCTGTGGCTGGTCCAGCTGCCCATTCAGGCTTTCTCAAGTCTCTTGTTTACAAACTTTAGCTTCTGGTTATGAATTGATTTGATTTTTAACCCTGTGAAGTCTACTGTATCATATTTCATGCGGAAAGGCCTCTAATTGAACATGATGATCATAACTCTCCTGTAAAACATCCACCTTTTTATAATGTAAACGTAAGAACAACATTTATATCGTTAGTAATATTTCAAGATGAAGACTTTATGCGATTATCAATACATCAGAAAATCATGAGTATCAAATATGATCTTTATTTGTTCATCTCTATGTTTTAAAACTACAGAGCTTTGGTCATTTAAACTTATTGGCAGATATTGATATTTATATGCATTTTATGTAAGTATCTGCTATACTCATTGATTTACATTACAAGCATCAGAATCTTTTCATGTCCATATAAATATCAGCATCAGCACCAAAATGCATAATTTTGCTCAGTTTGAGCCTCTGAATAAAACTGAGCTGTTTTTCTCACTGTATCAGACTATATGAGCCATAAAAGCCTGATGTATGAAATATGATACAAAAAAATGTATATATGTATGTATATATATATATATGGGCCATTCTACAGAATTGGTTTAAAGTCAGAGATGGAAACGTCTTGAAAAAAATGTATTTTTCCACAAATTTTGTATGTGCAAATTGTATAATATCGAAGCTAGTAACTGCACAGTTAATTCTCATATTGTATTTTCAGAAAGTTTTGGAATATTTTTACTCTCCCCAATTTTGTCACTACCGAAACACAATCATAAATGATTTAATAAGAAGGGTTACACTGACTTATTAAGATTACCTTGTAAATATATATATATATTTTTGCAAGTTTTCACAGGTAAATCAATAACAATTACAATTTTAACAATATTTCAAGTGTAATTTATGAGATTTTGAATCCAATCTTTCTTTGTAAAAGTCTTAAAGTTGATCACACTGATGTCAAAGTGAAGGATTCATTAGTTTGAATAAACATTGAACCAAACACTATCATAACATCTTAGTTCATTCAAAATGTTATTTTTGACAAAACTTCCCATGTTTCGGTCATGACCACATCATTTTTACTCACATACTAAAACATATTAAAATACGAATGATGTGCATAACTGTACTAAAATTTCTCCCAAATAAATGATTATGTGTTCCTTTTTTCAGTACCAGAACAATGATGACATGTTTCGGTAGTGACAATTTTAGAATTATTTTCTGAACAGTACACACATAAAAACTAATTTTTTTCCGAATAACACCAAAAAAAAAAACCCAATTAAACAATGATATCACAACCGAAAATTCACCATGTTTCGGTCGTGACTGTTTCGGTAGTGAGCTGCTCAAAGATGCTAATCGGCACATGGTTAGCTAGCACAGGTCTGAACAGTTGTACATACACAACAACTACATTTTATGGAATAACACCCAAAAAAGTTTGTTTAATTGCAGAAAAAAGGTGTTTCAGTGTTTCAGACTTTTAAACACATTTAACTCAAAATGATGGACTTGAGAGGAATATATTTTATATTTGTCTTAAGGTTCATGAATTTCAAAAACATTCCTGCTATTTCAGAAGTCAGGGTTAATATTAGTGTGAATGATGTGTGTCTGTTTCCTCTCAGAATACGCGGAGTTCCTTCACTGTAAGGGGAAGAAGTTCACGGATTTCGATGAGGTGCGTCAGGAGATTGAGGCGGAGACGGATCGTGTCACGGGCCAGAATAAAGGCATTTCGCCCGTGCCGATCAACCTGCGCGTCTATTCGCCAAACGGTCAGATTACAGCTCTGCTTTTAGCATGTGATTAATATTCATTACAGAAGCTCCGCCCCCTTGATTACTGCTGCTTGCTCACAGAAACATTACAGAATCGGAGACTCGTTTCTTGTGTTTTCTTCTGCAGTGTTGAACCTGACTCTGGTTGATCTGCCGGGAATGACTAAAGTGCCGGTGGGAGATCAGCCTGCAGACATCGAGCAGCAGATCAGGGACATGCTGATGCAGTTTGTGACTAAAGACAACTGCCTACTGCTGGCCGTGTCGCCCGCCAACTCCGATCTCGCCAACTCTGACGCCCTGAAGATCGCCAAAGAAGTCGACCCGCAGGGTGCGTGCGAGACGTTAGCTTGTGATTCATATCGATTCTGCCATTGTTGCTCTGATCATGTCCACAACAAAAGTTCAAGTGCTTGTTAGTTAATGCTAACACAGTGCTAACAATTCATTTCTTAAGTTAATAAAAATACATTGTTCGTTCATATGCATTAAATTATACTATCAGATATAACTTTTGCTTTTAATAATGTATTACTAAATGTTTAAATTAGCATTAACTAAGATTAACCCTCTGGTGTTGTTCGGTCATTTTAGACCGGAATTTTTTTTTTTGAATCTTTACCACAGTTTTTTGATGTTATTAATGGAAAAACTGACACTTCAAATCAACATTTCAAACAAAAAATATCTAAACCTTGACAAAAAGTAGTCTTTGAGAATGTCTAAATATATATCCAAATCCACTACCTAATAAAAGTTAGTAATTATGTCTAAAAAACACTTTTTATATAGAGCTATATAGGAATCTAGTGGTTGTTTTTATTTATTTATTTTATTTCCACCAGATGGCACTAATCTGCCTTCAAACACTTGTCTTTATTTTAATATGATAAAGCTTTACTTGAAAAATAATTTTGTATTATTTTCAATGGGGAAAAAATTGATTATAATTATTGCATAAATAATAATTAGTAACTTAAAATTCTCTCAAAATAAAAAATATTATTGAACAAAAATATATTACATTGATTTCAGGTGTTCGGTCACTTTTGTCTCCCAAATGAACAATAAATGCTTTAGTATTTTCATTGTTAGTTCATGTTAACTAGCGTAGTTTGCTTATTGTCAGGTGTTACCAAAAACTCAACTATCTTCATGAACTTTTTCTTGAGGAAGCTGGCTTTTAAAGGAACTATTCTCTTAAAAATGAAGTATTTTTGCTTCTGAATGAAGCCCAAGAGCCCCGTCATATTCATCAGCAATTATTACCAGGAATAACTGGGTGCAGCTTTTACTTCTGTTCACGATGTGTGTGTGTGTGTGTGCGAGCAGGTCAGAGGACTATTGGCGTGATCACTAAACTCGACCTAATGGATGAAGGAACGGACGCTCGGGACATCCTGGAAAACAAGCTGCTGCCGCTGCGGCGAGGTGAGCCGATCGTCCGACACAACCAGAACACTTTTCTATGAAAACATGAGATGCATTCAATCCCATTTCCTCAGCTGACACGTACTATATCAACTGTGGGGTGGGAGAAAAAAATCGATTCTCTGATGCTTTATGATTCTCTCTTCAACGATTCAATTACAGTCGCACACAAACAAAACCATCGAACAAGTACTGTATATAAACTGTGTATATAATCCCTCACTGCGCTTGTCTGGAAAAACTTTCAGATACTGAAAATCATTAATTAATAAGAAAAAATGTAGATGAAGAGATCGTAATTCTCTGATTTTGAGGTTCCTCTTATTTTCCCCATCCATCAGAAATAAAATGATTTTATTTACAAATATCACAAATTCATGGCTATGAAATGTATTTATTAATAATATCATTAAATCTATTTAAATAACTTCTCACTGGATGTCCTAACTGTTATTAACTTACTATTAACTATTATTAAAAATAAAAAGATTTTATCTTAATATTTCAATAATTTAACAATGCTGTTGGCTAATGGTCTCATGGAATGCAGGGAAACTAAATATTTTGTTGTTTTGGTGTTGTTTGTTTTAAAATAATTAATTTAAAATTTACATTAGTATGATTTAATTTATTACTAGGCTTAAAAATGACTCAATCTGATTCACTAAATCATGTTTTCAGCAACATTTGTGTGAGTTCTTTGACTTGGGGAAGTAACTATTGTAAAAAGTACACTTGGTAAACCTGGTAAAAAAGTATACTTACTGTGGTAAACTATTGAACTACTGTGCTAACAGATGAACTGAAAGCAGGTAATCGTGAAGGAGTTCCAGTCTGACGTGAACAGCAGCGATCAGATCGATCTCTTGGTTTCCCTCTAGTGGAATAACATCGCTGCTGCAGTCTGTGAGAATCAGTCTTCATTTCATTGACACATCTGGAAAAAACGTTGCTTTCTTTCTTTGCTCGGCAACAAAGGATATTTATGGGAAGCTCTTGAGTGCAGTGTGCTGACGCACCAGTTTTCCACATGTCGGGTTTTCCCATCAAACGCGTCTTCACCATCCCTGCGTCGTCGTCTGGTCATGTAATGAAAAACCACAAACATGCTGTAGAAGGATCCAAAAACATGAGGATCGTCACTAGAATGAGAAATTGGAGAGTTTAACCTTTTAATCCAGACATATTATTTCTTTTTCACTCTATTTGTACCACAATCCCGAAACAAAATGCTGATCCCTGCAGATTTTTTAATACCATTTCCATCATCTTCAATGCGAACAAACGAAATCAAATCACACAGATATACAAATGAACAATGGACGCTTTTCACATTCATGTACATTATGTGTTTAAAGAAAAAAGTCTATTTTGTAATATTAATACTAGACTGAAAATATATAATAATAATAATAATAATTTTTATTTGGGGATACAAATAGCAATATAACATTTCGGTTGCATTTTTTTAACGCCTGTGCATCCATTCAATTTTGTTTTGTATAATTTTGCCTGTGTAAATGTACATTTTGGCAGAAGTGTGTATTTTTATCGGAATTTTAATATTTCACCCTCATTTCCTTTCATAAATCTATTTTACACTAGTAACACAAAATAGTTAAAGTGGATTTAAGACATTTAAATGCTAATTTAGGCCTTATTTTTATAATAGACTTTTTTATAGATCCACGGACACCCTGTAACCCATAGAAATAGAAAAATCTCAAACGAGATCTCTTCAATACCCTCCTCATCCATTTCTTTGAGTATTAAATTTCGATTTAGGTTCGATTCCCAGGGAAACCAAGAACTGATCAAATGTAATGCAGTGTAACTTGCTTTGGAGAAAAGTGTCTGCCAATTTTGCATGAATGCATAAATGTCTGAGAAAGTCTCCGATCCGAGTATGAACTTTTCTCATCAAATTCTACCAAGATCAAATGATCTGAACCGCTTTCCACATCCATCGTACAGCTCTATACTCTTGTACTCTTCTCTTACCCATCAAATGATGTGTTTATTTGACTCCAGGTTACATCGGTGTGGTGAACCGCAGTCAGAAAGACATTGACGGAAAGAAGGATATTAACGCCGCTATGGCTGCGGAGAGGAAATTTTTCCTGTCTCATCCCAGTTACAGACACCTTGCCGACCGCATGGGAACGCCGTTCCTGCAGAAAACCCTCAACCAGGTGAGATGGACGTAGAGCAGCCAGAAGAGCAAACTGAAGTGTGTAAACATCAATATAAACTTCATAGCTAAAGGGGCGGGGCTGGTCATGAATAATAATTAGGTTATTTATAAATAATGATCTTAACTGTCACCCCACTTTTTGAGCACAGACGTAGGCTCAAGTATCTTATATCCTTGGCTCAAGACGGACAAAATGCTAAATCGTTCTGACAAAATTTCCGGGTGTTTTGGATTTTTTGAAAAACCTACTTTTGCGAACTAGTCCTACGTTTTTGACCCGATCGGAACCAAACCAGTACAGTGAGATTCTCTGGAGTCTGATTGTCAATAATTATCAAAAAAAAGTTGAAATTCCAATTCATGGTCCCTAAGGGGCGCCAAAATGTTCAAAGGGGGCGGAGCCACTTTTACTAAAATGGCTATAACTCGTGAACAGAATGAGATATTTTCACCAAATTTGGCACACCTATGTAAGAGCTCATTCTTTGTTTGTGTGAAAAAGGACATGGCGACTGGCCACTTGGTGGCGCTATAACAGGAAAAAAAACATAAAAACGGCTGTAACTACTTCACGGTTAGTACAATCGACTTGTAAATTGGCATGCATTGTCTTTGTTCGAGGTGCCATGATTGTCTACGAGGACAAAGTTGAAATTCCAATTCATGGTCCCTAAGGGGCGCCAAAATGTTAAAAGGGGGCGGAGCCACTTTTACTAAAATGGCTATAACTCGTGAACAGAATGAGATATTTTCACCAAATTTGGCACACCTATGTAAGAGCTCATTCTTTGTTTGTGTGAAAAAGGACATGGCGACTGGCCACTTGGTGGCGCTATAACAGGAAAAAAAACATGAAAACGGCTGTAACTACTTCACGGTTAGTACAATCGACTTGTAAATTGGCATGCATTGTCTTTGTTCAAGGTGCCATGATTGTCTACGAGGACATTGACGTATCTCAAAAAACATGTCTGCCCTCGGCCAATGAAGTTTGAGCAGCTATCAGACAAGGTTAACGGAGGCCGATCGGAACGAAACTCACTGTTTGATACTGTGAGAAATTCAAAAGAAATCGGCCACCGGTTTTCTTCACGTTTTTCACGTGTGTAAAGGATCGATTTTTCACACATGCCTACGACATTCATGCCACATGGTAGAACTCCTTTGCCTCTAGGACCGCCGCTGTCTATCGAATCATTCGTTAAATATTGGAGATTATTTTTAAAAAAAAACAACTTTGGCAAACTAGTCCTAGGTTTTTGGTTCAACCTCGATAAGTGTTAAAAAGCTTTATAAACCATATATTTCTGATGGTAAATTGCCTGTATTTGCTGTAAATGGTTTTTCCGTCTATGAACGAGATAGTTACAAGCTTGCTAATTAAAACACAATAAACCAACATTTGAGATGCTGTGATGCAATAGTTAGTCCAGTCATCCAATCACAGTCACATGAGTTTTTTGTTGCGCATCGAGGGATTTTTTCAGCAAACGTGTTTCCATCGTAGTGTTTTTTTTTATGCAATATCCCAAAATTCACAAAAAAAACCAACAAAAAAAATAGGTGGATCTAAACACAGTTAGTGTCTTCAACCCTCATCTCTGTCTTTCTCGGCTCTTCCGCAGCAACTGACCAATCACATCCGTGACACGCTGCCTGGGCTGCGCGCTAAACTGCAGAGCCAGTTGCTGTCCATCGAGAAAGAAGTGGACGAATACAAGAACTTCCGTCCAGACGATCCGTCCCGGAAGACCAAGGCCCTTCTGCAGTCAGTTGCTCACGTTCTCCTTCAGATTCAAGATTTTTCTGCTTGTATTTATTCTCTAAGTATCTTAGCATCTGCTAAATGAATAATGAAACTCAGATCCTCAGGCTCACAGTGACAGAAGTGCAGATGCTGAGTGTATATGTTGTTGTTTTCAGGATGGTGCAGCAGTTCTCAGTGGATTTTGAGAAGCGTATCGAGGGATCTGGAGATCAGATAGACACGTATGAGCTGTCTGGAGGAGCCAGAATAAATCGCATCTTCCACGAGCGTTTCCCCTTCGAGCTGGTGAAGGTGTGTGAGCGAGCGTCAAACACACACTCACACATGCACTTCTCATCCATGCTGTTTCTACACTCACAGGATAGGATGCATTTATGCTCACCAAGGCTGCATTTATTTGATCATAAACACAGTAAAAATTTGAAATATTATTACAGTGTAAAACAGCTGTTTTCTATGTGAATATATAGTAATGTGTAATTTATTTCTGAATTTTCAGCATCAGTGTCACATGATCTTTCAGAAATCATTCTAATATGCTGATTTGCTGCATTTATGAACATTTATGATTATTAAGAATGAATACAAAACTCTTAAAGAGTTTTAAGACTCATCTTTGACTTTAAACATGTAAGACTCACTCTCTATCACTCATGAGTCACGGCGCAGGATTGCGTCTCCCTCCGGGCCTGAGCGCAGCCTTTATGAGTAAAACATTCCGCCTTCCTTTGGCCTACACACACACACACACACACACACACACACACATGTAGAACACTCATCCACAATAAAACACTGTCTGCAGCGGCCAACAGGAAGTAGCTGTTTGAGGCTTCTTTTTCTGAAGCTTATGAAAATCACTAGATTCATTTATCAGTCATGAGTTTCAATGCTTTATGGAGTAAAAACATTATATATAAGGTCACACTCACTTTAGTTTGGGGTCTAACTACAACTTTTGCCTCAATAATTACTGCTTATTAATAGTTAGTAAGGTAGTTGTTAAGTTTAGGTATGGGGTAGGATTAAGGGATGTAGTATATGATCATTCAGAATAAGGCATTAATATCTGCTGTATAAGTACTAATAAACAGCCAATATCCTAGTAATATGCATGCTAATAAGCAGCTAGTTAATAATGAGAATTGGACCCTAATTAAAGTGTTACCATATATATATATATATATATATATGACAGAAAATTCAAAAGAACAGCATTTATTTGAAATAAAAATATTTTGTAATGTTATAAATGTCTTTACTGTCACTTTTTGATCAAATAATTTCTTTTATATGGTAGTGTATTATGGTTTTGACAAAAATATGAAGCAGCACAACTGTTTTCAGCATTGATAATAATCATAAATGTTTCTTGAGCAGCAAATCAGCATATTAGAATGATTTCTGAAGGATCATGTGACTCTGAAGTGCTATAAATTCACCGGAATGAATTACATTTTAACATACATTCAAATAGATTATTATAATAATGATAAAAATATGTCATTAATATAATATTTGCTAATTTTTTATTTAACTTTATATTCTCAGATGGAGTTTGACGAGAAGGAGCTGCGCAAGGAGATCAGCTACGCCATCAAGAACATTCACGGCATCAGGCACGTCTGTCCTTCAGTCCTGTTCAGATCTCCGTCCCGTTTTATGTGTCCTGCTCGTTTGTCTGGGGTCAAACCTCGCGTCATACGTCACGCATCTAATCACAAACGTCTTTGACTTCAGCCGTGTCTCTGTGCAAGGGCATCTCCTCCCATCAGGGAATTGGGATGAGGGTTTTGTGATTAGATCAGTGACTGTCCATCTGTATGTGTCCCTCCTCGCCTCTCGAATGAACCTCCGTCTGTAGAGTATTTCTTGTCTTTAGGACAAGAAAACGTGACCTTTGAGTTTCAATAACTAACATGACGCTTTTGTCATGATGATTATTTCCATATGTTTTATTTATGATCCTCCTTTTGTCTTTATTATGAGTTTATTTCTCACGGGTCGCATCATACATAACACTTTACTTCTTTATATCGTCTGCTGTTATATGAACATATGCAGAGTTTTGCTTTTAAATAGTTAAAAAAGTATTTGGTTACAGTCGTTATCAATAGATTAAAATAATTAATCTGGGTTAATTTCATTATTTTTTTATCTGTGTTGGGTGTTAACTCATTACTAAGTAATTAATTACTGTAATTTAATTACTTTTCACTTGAAAAAGTAAAGTAAGGGATTACTCCTCATTTTTATGCAATTTAATCAGTCAGTTATATATAAAACATGAATAAATCCATAAATAATAGATGACATGACATGACATGAAGGAAAAAATAGTAGGTAACGAAATAGTAAATCGCCCGTGCGATTTAGCAAATCGAGGTAACGAAATAGTAAATCGTCCGTGCGATTTAGAAAATCGAGGTAGCGAAATAGTAAATCGTGCACCCGATTTATAAATTGAGGGAACGAAATAGTAACTAGTCTGTGCGATTTAACAAATCGAGGGAACGAATAGTAAATTGTTCGCGCGATTTAGCAAATCGAGGGAACTAAATAGTAAATCGTCTGTGCGATTTAGGAAATCGAGGGAACGAAATAGTAAATAGTCTGTGCAATTTAGCAAGTCGAGGTAACGAAATAGTAAATCGTGTGCACGATTTAGCAAATCGAGGGAACGAAATAGTAAATAGTCTGCGCGATTTAGCAAATCGAGGTAACGAAATAGTAAATCATCCATGCGACTTAGCAAATCGAGGAAACGAAATAGTAAATCGTCCGTGCGATTTAGCAAATCGAGGTAAAGAAATAGTAAATAATCTGCGCAATTTAGCAAATCGAGGTAATGAAATAGTAAATCGTGCGCACGATTTAGCAAATCGAGGTAATGAAATAGTAAATAGTCTGCGCGATTTAGCAAATCGAGGGAACGAAATAGTAAATATTCTGCACGATTTAGCTAATTGAGGGAACACAATAGTAAATTGTCTGCGCGATTTAGCAAATCAAGGGAACGAAATAGTAAATAGTCTGCGCGATTTAGCAAATCGAGGGAACGAAATAGTAAATAGTCTGCGCGATTTAGCTAATTGAGGGAACGAAATAGTAAATTGTCTGCGCGATTTTGCAAATCGAGGGAACGAAATAGTAAATTGTCTGCGCGATTTTGCAAATCGAGGGAACGAAATAGTAAATAGTCTGCGCGATTTAGCTAATTGAGGGAACACAATAGTAAATTGTCCGTGTGATTTAGCAAATCGAGGGAACGAAATAGTAAATAGTCTGCGCGATTTAGCTAATTGAGGGAACACAATAGTAAATTGTCTGCGCGATTTAGCAAATCAAGGGAACGAAATAGTAAATAGTCTGCGCGATTTAGCAAATCGAGGGAACGAAATAGTAAATAGTCTGCGCGATTTAGCTAATTGAGGGAACGAAATAGTAAATTGTCTGTGCGATTTAGCAAATCGAGGGAACGAAATAGTAAATTGTCCACGAGATTTAGCAAATTGAGGGAACGAAATAGTAAATCGTGCGCACGATTTCTTTTTCTTGCATGTCATGTGCATCCTCAACTTTGTAGTAATCTAATCACACTGTTGAAGATGTAATTAGTGGCTAGTAATTAATTACTTTTTCAGAATAACTTACCCAACACTGTTTTTATATAGTTGATATGATTAATCAAAATGTTGATACAAACAAAATAATACATAACAATAACTGGTAACACTTTACAATAAGGTCCCATTAGTTAATGTCAGTTAATGCATGAACTACAGCAATACTTTTGTTACAGTATTTATGAATCTTTGTTAACGTTAGTTAAGATCCATTAAATAATACTTTTTTTTATTTTAATAATATATTAATAAATGTAGAAATTAACACTAAGTTTATTGTTAGTTCATGTAGTTAACTAATGTTAACAAACGGAAACTTTTTGTAAAGTTTTATTGTCATATCTGCTTACCGATGATGTTCTTGTTTCGGTTTTAGTTGTTTTCCCTTGTAGGTGATATTTTAGACATGTTGATAGTTAAAGGGGCTATAAGTAGAATTCAGAAACTCTTGTTATTAGCGACACCGGTGGCTGTTAAGTGAACTGCAGCCAGGAACTTATTGCTTGTGCTCGCACTTGTAACGTATGAGAGACTGAACATGATTCAAAGTCCCAATATACTCATTAAAATGCGATTAATACATGAAAATTCTTACATATAGCCCTTTTAAATTAATAAATTGGACTTTGTTTGATAAAATACACATTAAGATTTTTTCTTTCTTTCTTTCTTTCCATTGTTTTCTTTTTAGTTTTAGTTGTTTTCCTGATATTAAATTTAACTTCAGTTGATACATTTACCAATCATAAACCAACAATTGAGCTTCAGCAGGACATTTGGAGCTATTATTTCAGTTCTTCATTCATTTCTTATGGGCTGGGAGGGAGTTTGTTGGATTAACGCTCTACTTTCCACCCAATTTTTCCTTTTCTTTCTCTCCTCCTCTGTCGTTCTTTTCCCGGGCCTGTCCGTTCTCTCTCTGGTCGGACAGAACTGGGCTCTTCACACCGGACATGGCTTTTGAGACCATTGTGAAAAGGCAGATCTTGAAGACTAAAGAACCGTGCCAGAAATGTGTGGACATGGTCATTTCTGAGCTAGTCAATACCGTTAGGCAATGTACCAAGAAGGTAAAGGCCTGGTGGAGGGTTACCGTGTCTCCCATCAACCCAAACTATTGCTGTTACCCACCTGTGACCCCCCACCACCCCACTCGCCCACTCACGGGACCGCAGGGGGATTGTGGGTGATTACCGTTGTGTATGTTCGTGTGCCTGCAGCTTTGGACAGAGGGATTCTGGGTGGAATGGCTGCATTGGCTTTGTGTACAGAGGGCTGCGGACGCTGAGGTTCACCGCTAGGTGATCGTAGTTAATCGCTTGATTTTCAATTTTCGTAAAGAGTAAAAGGACATGACATTAACCAATTAACAGCATTTTTACTAGGGCTGCACGATATTCAAGAAAAATGTGATATTTGATTTATTAAAACATATTTAAACAAATTAAAACATTTAAAAACTGAAAATTATATAACCAACTAGAGCTGCACGATTCTGGATCTTTTTTTGATGTTGTCTAAAATAGAGATCACAATTCTCCCACAATTCTGAATAGACAACTACATAACATAACATGTCATTTACTAGAGGTTCTGCCGCAGTCTATTCATTTTTTCAATTAATTTTAAATATTTAAAACAATCGGGTTTGAGTGAATGATTCAATGACTCACTCATAAAGACTTCACTTGTTTCATTACTAGATGAATCAGCGCTTTTGAACGAATCTCTTGAATGAATGATTTAATAACAAATACATTTTTAACAGTCACTTGTCACCACCTACTGGTTGTCAAAGAGATATGATGAATCGTTGTTATTTAGGAATAAGATCACGTGGGTGTTTGAATCGAGATCGCTATATTTTACAGATTAATCATGCAGCTCTGTAACCAACATACTACAGATGCTTCAAATAGGATTTTTCTCACCAAAATCCAGTTTATTCTCTGCTATCTGCATCACTATAAACGTATCTTTTTGAAGCATTACAATCATTGAGGTATCACAGTCCCTTGTGATGTGCATTGGTGATATTTCGATAATTTCAATATATTGTGCAGCCCTATTTTATGCAGTTAAAATTATAATTTTTTACAGCATAACTCCAAAACCCAAGCTAATGCTGTTCTTCATGAGTTCATCTAGCAGACCTCAGCGTCTAAACGCTCTGTTTATTCTGAGACAGAAGCTTGGAAGAAGGCAGAGATGCGGCTAACGCCAGTCAGAGATATTGATGTCTAAATCTAGTACAGAAGAACGTTTGCTCTTATTATCAGACACTTCGGGAAGCTCTTCGACTGCCTTTGGTTTGCACAGCTGCTTTCCGGAAGCTTCTGTCTTGGGCTGGTGGACGGGTGACGGGCAGACGTCTCTTCGGCTCTGACCCGCTGTCGAATGGCTTGAGGAGAAACCAAATGTCTCACTTGCCTTCTCTTTCCTCTGTGCTGTCTATCTATCTGCCCCTTCAACCCTGTCTATCTGTCATCCCTCCACCTGTCTCTCTCTTCTTCTCTTCCTCCATGACTTCCTCTGCAGGACGGGCCTGTTTACCCCCGACCTGGCCTTTGAGGCCATAGTGAAAAAGCAGATCCAAAAGCTAAACGGGCCGTGCCTGAAATGTATAGATATGGTTGTGAGCGAACTCACCTCCACCATTCGCAAATGTAGTGAGAAGGTAAAGAGGAACGAAGCTCCGTTCGTCCACGTCTATCTTAAATGTACGGATAGACCGATGGCTGGACTTAATAGCAAAAGCCGTAGTTGATAATAATATAATGTTTTTAGGGTCTGAAACAATCTCAAACATAGTTTAAAAGAAAAATTTGCTTTTTGTCATCATTTACTCACCTTCATGTCGTTCCAAACCTCTTTAGGTGTGTAAATGATGACAGAATTGTAATTTTTCTGCAAAAAAACCCCAAAAAAACTTTATGATTTGTGCTTCAGCACTGCTTCCTTATCAACATGCTGTTGGATTGTCAGGGTGATGTTGACACAAATGTGCAAATGTCTGTGACATCGTTCCTGTGAAGTTCAGACGTTTACTTGATTTTGTGTAATTGAGGATCAGCTGAAGATGAGCTGCTGAAATAGTATCAGCGTCAGATTTGTAATAGTAGGAAAGAAGAGTCATAAATATATGTTATAAATACTGTATACTTTCACATTTTATTTTTTATTAAGTTGTGTGTACCAGTGTTATTTTATTTAGTATTATTTATATACTATTTCAGTATTTATTAATGTATATTGAATTCGCTTTTATTTTATATATTTATTTTTCTATTTAGCTTCAATTTATTTTATTTCAGTTTTAGTCATTTTAGTAGTACACTTTTTTTTTTTTTATTTCAGCTGGTTGCCATTGCAACATTTCTGACTTTCTAAAGTGTTTTAAGTTTAAGTTTTTCATCTAATATTTACATTATATTTCAGCTAATGAAAACGTAATAGTTTTAGTTAACAAATAACATCATATTACAACAAATAACATGTTGTAGTCATTGTGAACTTTTCCTGTCAAGTTTTTTTGTTCTTCTATGCATTTTTTGCATAGTACAATCAAACGTGTAGCTGTAGTCTTTTACCAAATAATTTTGTCAGATAAATACCTATAAATATTATAAGAAAATGTAGTGTTTTGTGATTCCCTCATATTTAAAAAATATGGCCACTTTTGGCATATTTGGCATAAAGCATATTTTATTGCATTGTGACATTATTTTAATGGCAAATTTTAATTTGAAATAATGCCTATAAATGAGCCATTTGTTGTCAATTTTCTGTGATTTCCTATAAATAAAAATAAAACTTAAAAAATAAAAGCAGTAAAACTTCATCATTAAAATGATGAAAACTGAATATATAAAAATAAAAACTACTACTGCTATAACAGTACAAAAGAAAACCCTTAAAATAACACTGGTACACATAAATATGGACAGCATATGCTGTTCTCAAATTTTGCTCATGTAAATGTAGAACAGTTCCCTTTCAGTCGGTCATGCTCGATGTCACGTCGGAACATACCGACGAATTGGGATCTCACCTGAGAGCCCTATCGCATTCGAGTGTAAACCAAACGAGCCAATGCACATTGGCGTGTGAGATTTGCATCGAGCGCTCCGCAGCGCAGGCGGAAGCGGGAGCAACACACATTCAGCTTTTCGCTTCGGCGCTGAGCGGTTCAATTTTTCCTGCTCTGCAAGTAATCTGAGAGTGTTAATTCTACAAGTCTGTTTTCAGGAAGAAGCCTCTTCTACCGGTTGGTGTAATGGCGCTGCAGCGGTGGTCGCGATCTCTCAGCATTTCCTGCTGTTCATGCAGCATTGAGAAAGCATTGTTGTGCCTTCAATGAGTTATTGCTGTTTATGCAGCAGAAAAAGAGTATTGTCGCGCCTTCAATGAGAGTGAGTGCACACTTCAGGCTGCACTATTCCCTGCCAGTTGTGCCGCAGCCATTTCCCCTGTGCGCTTTAGCACCATAAGAGAGCTTATTTCCCTAAAAGAGCAAAACATGGGTGTGACGTAATTCCACCCATGCGTTTCTGGATGCGGTCGTTTCTTGGCGCCGGATGACAGTCACGATCGTTGCCTCATGTGTCTGGGCGTTAAGCATGCACAGGTTGCGTTCATGGATGAGTCATGTACCCACTGCGGGAAGATGACCATCACGATTTTGCGGTCAAGACTCCAATACCTCAAACAAGATGGAGTCCCCATCCGGTAATCAAAAGAGGGCTACTTCGGTGAATAGCCAGGGTGACCTGAGGGTTACAGTTAGGGATAACCTGCCGAGTAAGTCTCTGTGAGCCCCCCACTCCTCTAGCACATTGCAAACTGTGGAGCTTCTGGTTGAGCATGCTGGTCCTTCCCTTGGGGGACCAGTTGTTTAATTTGGGGCTCCTCCGGACGAGCAGATGTTGATCGCTGCATCGGAGGCTGAGCTTGAGTCCTCCGGGGATGAAGACTCAGCTGCGTTGCCCCCTTTGGGGAGAGTAGCATTGCCCGAGCCTGACCCAGTGCTGACGGCTATGCTTTCCCAGGCCACAGAGAGAGTTGGGCTCAAGTGGAGGCCTCCACTGTGTCCCGAGCCCTCAAGGCTGAATGATTAGTTTTTTTTCTTTCCGGAAGTGCATGAAGAGGTTACCAGATCGTGGACAGCACCTTTTTCTGCCAGAAACTGGTCCAATGCCTCTTCCCCCCTCACTAGCCTTGATGGTGGAGTGGCCAAGGGATACGTACAGACCCCTCTGTGGAGCGTTTGGTTGGCGATGCAATTGTGTCCAAAGACCGCTACCTCTTGGAGGGGTAATCCGCGTCTACCATCCAAGGCCTACAGGTTCTCGTCCGTTCTCATGGGGCAAGAGAGCTGCTGGACAGGCTGGGTGTGGCAGACACCATCACTTCTGTGAGTGCGACCTCTGCAAGGCACACTTACGCTCTGAAGTGGAACCTATTCATTGAGTGGTGTTCTTCTCCCGGGAAGACCCCTGGAGATGCTCAATCAGAGCTGTGCTCTCCTTCCTGCAGGATAGCCTGGAGCGAAGGCTGTCTCCCTCCACCCTGAAAATGCATTTTGCCGCAAATCACGATGCAGTAGATGGTAAATCTGTCCAAGAGCATGACTTGATCATCAGGTTCCTGAGGGGTGCGAGAAGGCTGAATCCTCCTTGCTCTTACCCTGTTCTCTCTTGGGATCTATCCCTGGTACTTACAGCATTGCAGAGAGCTCTCTTTGAACCTCTGCAGTCAGCTGAAAATCCTGTCAGTAAAGATGGTGCTCCTGACTGCACTGGTTTCCATCAAGAGGGTAGGGGACCTGCACACATTTTCGGTCGACAAATTGTGCCTGGAATTCGGGCGGGCTAACTCTCACATGATCCTAAGACCCCGGCCCAGATATTCCCACCGCTCCTTTTAGGGACCAGGTGATGAATCTGCAAGCGTTAGCGCATGGCACCTCGCTGACAGATATATGTAGAGCTGCGGGCTGGTCGACACCCAACACGTTTGCTAGATTCTATAGCCTTGTGTTGAGCCGGTATCCTCCCATGTGCCCGCTTCAAGTAGCCAGCCAGTAACACTGGAGACCCGCTCAGCATCTCACTTGCTGTGCCATTCCCCTCTTAAGTAGAGTTCCCCAGCTGTTCCTCCACCATCGGCAATCAGACGTGGCAGAGCGTCCGACAACATGCCTAACACTTGTAAGTACACCCAGTGGTTGACCCCTGTGCTAGGTTAGGTGCCATATGTTGTGATCCCTACGGCAATCCCATATGTGTATTCTTCCATGGTATGGCTTCCCTGACGACGAGCCTGTGTCTTTCCCTTGACTCTGCCATCTCTGACCAGGTGTTGACTCCCTCCTGAACAGGCCGGAGCTACCCTAGAGACTTCCATATATAGTATTGCCTAAGTCCAAGCCATATGTGTAACTACCACATGATACCTCCCTACGGGCAGGATATGGATTCCGCAGCTTCCTTTTCCAAAACTGGAAAGGGCATGCTTTTCCAGTGTTATCCAATAGTCTCGCTGAATGGGTCATGCGGAACAGCAGTGATCAACATTCTCGGCGTAAGCCCTCTCCTATGTTCCACCCCAGGAAGTGTGGGGGGATTAGGTGGCTTACGCAGGGCGCTGGAAGGGGCAGCGATAGTGATGCTTTGTTAGGGACGTGACATCGAATGTGACCGACTGAAAGGGAACGCCTGGGCTATGTATATAACCCTTGTTCCCTGAAGGAGGGAATGGAGATGTCACGTCCTGTCGCCACAGTTGCTGTACCACCACTAGCGGCTCGGCTCCTCAGCAAAAACCTGAACATGCGTTGCTCCCACTTCCACCTTTATACCCGCGCTGCGGGGCGGAGCGCGCGATGCAAATCTTGTATGCCAATGTACATTGGCTCGATTAGTATACACTCAAAGGTGATAGGGCTCTCAGGCGAGATCCCAATTCGTCGGTACGTTCCGACGGCACTTCTCGGTTCCCTTCTTCAGGGAGTGAGGGTTACATACGTAACCAAGATGATTTCCTTTGTGCACAAAGTACGTTTCATAGATCAGTCCAGCAACTATCGGTCTATCCTTACCACTCAGATTTCATCCTGGTTTATTTTGTCTGTGTCAATTTAATTTACTAAGTATTTGTGTCCTTTTTCACAGAACAATAGCCGTAGACATTTTATCCAAATTTGCTTTTGTTTTATTAATGCATGCTCCCTCGTTGGTTTTACAGCGTGTTCAGTGTGTTTTTCTGTCAGATGTGTGTGTTTTACTTCTAACGTGAGAATAGCGCCATTGTGGCTCTTCTGTTTGACATTCATACCATAAACTGATGAAATAAATGATGGCAGGAAGGTCTTCTTACACCAGCAGACTAACAGTCATACCAGAACATTTCTGTTTCTCTCTCTTTCATATCTCTTCTATCATTTCATCATCCGTGACCATGTTCTCTGCTCTCAGAAATATTCTGCCTTCTGTGGATTTGGACTGTATGGAGTTTTGTGTCTGAAAAAAACAAACAAACGTTGAAGGAACAGCTCACACAAATTGAAAAATCTGTCATTATTTACTCACCTTCACCTTCACCTTCCAAATTCATATGTTGTTGTTTTTTTTATTTAAAGTGCAATAGGAGATTTTTTTTTAAGGATCTTCAAGCTCCAAAATGGACACAAAATCCCCATAAAAGCATCATATAAATATGATAACATCAGTCACTATGACTCGTGCACTAGTTTTCTGAAGCTTTGCGTTTTAAGACATCATTCGCTCAAGATCTCGGCAGCAATTCTCAAATCCTGCATATTCAAACGTATCAATCGCATGCAAATACGGTACAGGGGAAAATACAATAATGAATCCGTCCTTTTGGAGATTGACAGTCATATAACAGATTTTTCAGAAATTCCCTTTTCGTGTTTGACTCAAAAAATGAGCAGCATATGTGTTTGGAAGGACACAAGGGCGAGTAAATGAAGTATGACGTAACAATGCCAGACGAGGTGGACATCAGTAATGATTTCAGATATATATGATCAAATATATATAAGGGCTTAATATATGCAGCCTGTAGGTGTGCGAGTTCTTCTGAAGGTCGAAGGGACGTCAGTGTGAATCCACACAAGGACTTGCGTCTTCTCGTCTCAACTCTTCTCCTCTCGTTCTCGCTGTTTTCTCAGCAACCTTCATCTCAGAGCACGTTTGTTATGCCTGTTCGCCCGTAGCTCCTCTAGAAACACTCATTTCTACAAAACCTTGACCATGTGATGTTTCACTGCCAGACGCCCATCACTGCATCCCTGTGCAACCCAAAATACTCTGCTGGTGTATTTTTTTGCGATTGTATATTTGTATGTGTGTGTGTTGATTCTACATTGGCTTCAAGTTTCAATGCATCAGCAAGTCATACAGATCCTGATCATTCGGTTATGTTGGAGAACTTGCAGTATTCAAAGTCAAAACACAGTTGACTGTATTTACTTTCTTAATACTCATTCGTGGTCTTATTGTGAATGCACAATTCATGTGCAAAACTCCTGCTATTTGGCTAAATTACTAGACATTGCAAAGCCGAGAGGCTCACAACTAACTATTCTAATGCATTGAACTTTAGAGTCATGCTGTATGTCTGTGCATATGATCATGACTGACATGCATACGTATATAATGCAAGTATAGTGTGTTCTTTATGTTGATACTGTAAAAATCATGTGTGTGTGATTTCACAGACTTTGCAACAGGTTCTCACTCAGAAATGGCTTCACGCTCATTATTTTCCGCTATTAGCCATTATGTCTAGTTAGTCACCTGTTGCAAACCCTGTGTGTTGGTGGTTGGGGTCGTATGGTGTATCCGCATCACAAACGCGTGTGGTTGTGTCACAGCTGGCCCAGTATCCCATGCTGAGAGAGGAGATGGAGCGGATCGTCACTCAGCACATCCGTGACCGCGAGAGCCGCACTAAAGATCAGGTGAGTCCCGTCCCAAACGTGTTTAAACAGCTGTTGAGAGGAAAGTTTGATTGTTTCCTCTTTGCACTCGTCAGGTGCTGCTGTTGATTGACATCGAGCTGGCGTATATGAACACCAACCATGAAGACTTCATCGGATTTGCCAAGTGAGTCGCGTTTCCTTGACCTTTAACATCAAATGACCCAAAATTAACCCATATCATACTAAAGTATATTAAACTTGTTTATTAATATATATATGTATGATGATTTAAGTCAAACTCTGTCCTGTTTAGTGCTCAACAGAGAAGCAGTCAGATGAGCAAGAAGAAAGCGGCTGGTAATCAGGTAAAGGGGTTAAATTAGAGTTAATATTCATCCGACAGAAGTCAATATTAAATTCTCTGTTGCATATTGAGAGTCATGTCATGTGGTAAATGTTAAACATGTTCATTTAATGTGTGTCCAGTGTGTACTTTTCTGTGTTCTTCATCTATGTTTCTTATTCTTTATCTTCACGCCCTTATCAACTGATCCAGGGCCAGGTTTGTTCTCATGCTTCTCTTAGTTCAAATACAAGCTTTCATAGAGAGAACTGGTCTTAGATCAGACGTTACAGTAATGTTCCTGGTTCAATCAAGTCGTGCTCCATCATCAGCATTTGAACATAACTTTAACTCATCCCTCAGCTTATTAAAATGTTTACTTGACACTAGTGTGATAAAATCACTAACTAACCATAATTCAACTCCTATCAAGAGCTACTTGCACACAATAAGCCACGAATGCTGTCGATGGAGGCTGTACTGAACCCAGAACAGTGCGTTAAAGTCGTAGAGCTGCTGTATAAAGGTCTTTCACACTCTTACACTGATGTAGGTGCAGTTCTGCTTCACTCAAATCAGTTGTTAAGGGCAGCGAGTGACAGCATGTGTGTGACGGTCCTGTCCTGCTCATTTATCTCAGTTCTTCAGTTGTTCTCCACTACGGAGAGACTTACATCATTGTATTGACCTGTAGATGATGTAAATGTGTTTTGGATGTTTTGGACACCGCAGATTCTTGATAAAGGTGTGTGTGGGAGATCAGCGCAGCTGCATCACAATAGCACAAAAACATATTCAATAACCATCTACAGTCCGGTGGATGTATGTCTGCACTGGTGTAGTGCGTCATGGGTATTTAAATTAAATGCAAATGAGGTACAGTAGATGCCGTCTTATTCGGAAAAGAGTGTATTCTGACTAAATTAAACACCCCTGATTGGCCACTGTATTCATGAGATCAACAAACATGTCTGTGATTGGCTATTAGAGGTTGGTTGATTAATCGCTGGATTGCTGGAACTATCGAGGCGAGGCAAAATAAAAATGATAATCAGTGTATTAAAATGAAATTATTCCGAATGCAACGTTTTGCCACGATTTTATTATTTTTAAATTGAGAAATCACGGTTTTTGAATAAATACGGCAATGATAACGGTTAAGAGAAGAAAATGATCCACATGATGGCGCGCCTGATTAACCGCTCTCGCGTGACGCGCTTCATGAATGTACAACATGTCAATTGGCTGTTCACACAGAATGTGTTATTGCCTTGAAATGGGGAGAAAAAAGCAAAGTTATTCGATTTTTAAGTTCAAAGCCTCATTTCGTTTCATGGGTGAGACGCTGCAAAAGACGAGTGCAACATGTCCGCCAAACAAAAACAATAGAAAAGCAGCGTAAAAACTGTAAAGAACTAATATTTGCATGATGGTGAAAGGCTGAAAGGTGCTGTTATTTTCTGTTTTCACAAAACATTTGTTGTTAATAATAGCCTACTACTGGTGTTATACTTTTAGTAATTTTGAATTTGAATGGACCATGTGCACAGAACGTTCTTAAGAAGTTCTGCAATAATACAAGCCAGCTGGAAAACTTCCGGTGAAATGTCACTTGTCGGTATCTTCAATAGCCTGAGGGATCTTTAACAGCATCAATAGTACTTAGTTTATAATCAGAATATAGTCGGTTAAATAGTTTAGTTATTCGAACGTATTTTTTTTGTTCCTCCTCGGCAAAATCGACCATCAGTTTTCAGAACTTTAGTGTGAAAAAAGCATCAACATACAGTAAGTTAAAGATTTATTGTGCACATTTATTGAGTTTTCACAAGTGTGCAGAAATCACTGATCTTGCGCTACTGACTGTGATTATAAAGGGAGCGCGGTGAAAGGAAAGGAAAGTTATTGTTTTTCATGAGATTTTGTGAGCACTTCACAATTTTTAAACCTAAGCGATTTTATTCAAAAGTGAATGAATAAATGATCCTCTGTCGCCATCTGATGGTTATAGTGATAGTTAATGTCATTTTTGTTTAAATAAAAGTGTTTTCTATCAAAAGTTGGATTTTCTACATCTTGAAACAATCCGAGAAGGATGAACAAATAATGTTTGTCGATGTACAGCGAGTACAGAATGATCAGTTAACAGTTCACCGGAAATGCCCGAGCTGGCTTAACGAAAACCAGGAAGTAACCGTGCATATGGTCAATTGCCTTGACTTTTTTGGAGTTGACCTCTAAAACTAAAAGAAATATTTATAATTTTATATTATTTCTGAGTATATAGGATGTGTTTAAGATAAGTTTGTACAGCATTTGCCTTCATATTTCATGCATATTTTCTGCAAAGATATTTAACAAACAAGTAATTTGTTTTACATTGACACCATGTGGATCGCTTCAAGTGTGCTGGACCTTTTTTTAACCAGTGTAATAAAGAGAGTGTTACTTGAATCATATTGTAGTTATGTTTTTAAATTGACTTAATTTTTTAAAAAAATGTATAATCGTGAGTCAGTTGTTCTGTTTTTGCCATATTGCCCAGCTCTACTTGATTCATTTTTCTTTCATTGAATTGCACACCAAAACAATGCAGATAAACACTGTATGAACCTTTTATTTTAAACCCATTATCATCATCATCACATTCATGTGAACGGTCACAGCTGCCTTGATCTCCGCTGATGTCTCTGGTGTTTGTGTCTCAGATCATTGTGCAGTTTTCCGTGTTTGATTCGGTCTGTTGTTTCTCTTTTACAACATCAGTTGTGTTCTGTTTTCATAATGATATATCCTATGTTTTTCTTATTCTTTTTTTATTCTGGTGCATCAGGATGAAATTATGGTAAGTACAGTTTGTGTATTTTTCAGCACTGTCAGCGTCTATCACAGTAATTAGACTAGACTCAGATGAAACATGCTTTTGCATCATGTAATGCAGTGCTGCTGTCTAGTTTACATCTATTCAGCGGTTGCATAAGACACTTTCACAATCAGATTCATTTTCCCGTGTCTCCCTGGAGCCGCAGCCGTCACTAAAGACGTCAGTCAAGCGTAATGATGAGAGAGCCGGTGACTGTATAGTGTGCACTACAAAGGCTTTCCTTCTTATCTTCATGCCACAAGCGTGGTCTTTATTTTAGTCAAAACCAGTATTTCATGCAGCTTTTCTGTTCTCACAAAGCTGCCAAGAAGAGGTCTGGTTTTTTTGTAAAAAGAAAAAAATATTTTTAGGACTATTAATTTAAAAAAAAAAAAATTTGTAAATATAATAATAAGTAAATATTTAAATATATATTATTAAATATAAAATAATATATACATTATTAAAGGTGACATATTAAATATTTGTAAGTGTACATCATGGTAGTGATTGTATGATTTTATAATAATAACAGCATTACTGTAATGTTTTTTGGATTACAGTAATGAGAATTTAGAGTAAAAATGTCCTTAATAATCATAAAAGTAATGTCACAAATAAAAGTGACTGATAACGTTTGTTGAAAGTAAAAACAAAACTTATGAAACCAACATGAATACAAAGATAATGTTTCTCAGAACTTGGCAGATTTTTCATAAACTTGTGTGTCAATGAGTGTTTTATGCAACAGAAATTCATTGATAATTAACGTAAGGGAGACGAAGATAAAATACAGAAAATAATTCATATTATATAATATATCAATAATATTTTAAGCTTGTTAAGGGGTCACTTCATTGAGAAGAGTTTGTTTGCTAAATGGTTTTTAGAGGTTATCCGTCCACTTGAGGCAGAAGCGAGTCACAGTAGTACAACAATCCAGTGAAGTACATTTACATTTGTGCCAGTCCAGGCTAAAAATACTCAAACACAAACACACCTCAGCGACTGCTGTCTGAAGAGATCTTGATGAGCAAGTTAAAATTATTTTAAGCCAAAAAAACCCAAAAAATTTCTGTCATCATTTACTCACCCTCAAGTTGTTCCAAACCTGTATGAATGATGTCTGGCTTCTTTGGTGATTTTTTATTTTTTTAAATCTAATAAAGTTGTTGAAGTCTGTATTAAAATTATTCACAATTGCTACGCAGTTATTTATAAGCTTGAAGAAATTAATAATAGTATTTCCCCCATATGCTTCTTTTGTCATTAGTTTGAAGAGACAATCATTTGTTTTGGGACTGTGTGTGACTTTAGCCAAAAAATTGTTTTTTGGTGACTGAAATTTATGGAAGTTTGTTTCCGCCATAAAATAAAAAAGGTAATTGCGACTTTTTATTTCACAATTCTGACTTTTTTTTCTCAGAATTGCGAGATATAAAGTCACAATTGCGTGATATAAAGTCCGAATTGTGAGATATAAAGTCAGAATTGAGTGATATAAAGTCAAAATTGTGAGTTATAAAGTCAGAATTGTGAGATATAAAGTCAGAGTTGCGAGATATAAAGTCAGAAATACGAATTATAAAGTCAGAATTGCGAGTTATAAAGTCAGAGTTGCGAGATATAAAGTCAGAATTGAGTGATATAAAGTCAGAGTTGCGAGTTATAAAGTCAGAATTGTGAGATATAAAGTCAGAGTTGCGAGTTATAAAGTCAGAATTGTGAGTTATAAAGTCAGAATTGAGTGATATAAAGTCAGAGTTGCGAGATATAAAGTCAGAATTGAGTGATATAAAGTCAGAGTTGCGAGTTATAAAGTCAGAATTGCGAGTTATAAAGTCAGAATTGCGAGTTATAAAGTGAGAATTGCGAGTTATAAAGTCAGAATTGCGAGATATAAAGTCAGAATTGTGAGTTATAAAGTCAGAATTGCGAGATATAAAGTCAGAATTGTGAGTTATAAAGTCAGAATTGCGAGATATAAAGTCAGAATTGAGAGATATAAAGTCAGAATTGTGAGTTATAAAGTCAGAATTGTGAGATATAAAGTCAGAATTGCGAGATATAAAGTCAGAATTGCGAGTTATAAAGTCAGAATTGTGAGATATAAAGTCAGAATTGAGAGATATAAAGTCAGAATTGTGAGATATAAAGTCAGAATTGTGAGATATAAAGTCAGAATTGCGAGTTATAAAGTCAGAATTGCGAGTTATAAAGTGAGAATTGCGAGTTATAAAGTCAGAATTGCGAGATATAAAGTCAGAATTGTGAGTTATAAAGTCAGAATTGCGAGATATAAAGTCAGAATTGTGAGTTATAAAGTCAGAATTGCGAGATATAAAGTCAGAATTGCGAGTTATAAAGTCAGAATTGTGATATAAAGTCAGAATTGCGAGTTATAAAGTCAGAATTGTGAGTTATAAAGTCAGATTGTGAGTTATAAAGTCAGAATTGTGAGTTATAAAGTCAGAATTGCGAGTTATAAAGTGAGAATTGCGAGTTATAAAGTCAGAATTGCGAGATATAAAGTCAGAATTGTGAGTTATAAAGTCAGAATTGCGAGATATAAAGTCAGAATTGTGAGTTATAAAGTCAGAATTGCGAGATATAAAGTCAGAATTGCGAGTTATAAAGTCAGAATTGTGTGATATAAAGTCAGAATTGCGAGTTATAAAGTCAGAATTGTGAGTTATAAAGTCAGATTGTGAGTTATAAAGTCAGAATTGTGAGTTATAAAGTCAGAATTGCAAGATATAAAGTCAGAATTGAGTGATATAAAGTCAGAATTGTGAGATATAAAGTCAGAATTGTGAGATATAAAGTCAGAATTGCGAGTTATTAAGTCAGAATTGCGAGATATAAAGTCAGAATTGAGTGATATAAAGTCAGAATTGTGAGATATAAAGTCAGAATTGTGAGATATAAAGTCAGAATTGCGAGTTATTAAGTCAGAATTGTGAGATATAAAGTCAGAATTGCGAGTTATTAAGTCAGAATTGAGTGATATAAAGTCAGAATTGAGTGATATAAAGTCAGAATTGTGAGATATAAAGTCAGAATTGTGAGTTATAAAGTCAGAATTGCGAGATATAAAGTCAGAATTGCGAGTTATAAAGTCAGAATTGTGTGATATAAAGTCAGAATTGCGAGTTATAAAGTCAGAATTGTGAGTTATAAAGTCAGATTGTGAGTTATAAAGTCAGAATTGTGAGTTATAAAGTCAGAATTGCAAGATATAAAGTCAGAATTGAGTGATATAAAGTCAGAATTGCGAGATATAAAGTCAGAGTTGCGAGATATAAAGTCAGAAATACGAATTATAAAGTCAGAATTGCGAGTTATAAAGTCAGAATTGCGAGATATAAAGTCACAATTGCGAGATATAAAGTCACAATTGAGTGATATAAAGTCAGAATTGAGTGATATAAAGTCAGAAATACGAATTATAAAGTCAGAATTGCGTGATATAAAGTCAGAATTGTGAGTTATAAAGTCAGATTGTGAGTTATAAAGTCAGAATTGCGAGTTATAAAGTCAGAATTGCGAGTTATAAAATTGCGAGTTATAAAGTCAGAATTGCGAGTTATAAAATTGCGAGTTATAAAGTCAGAATTGCGAGTTATAAAATTGCGAGATATAAAGTCAGAACTGCGAGTTATAAAGTGAGAATTGCGAGTTATAAAGTCAGAATTGCGAGATATAAAGTCAGAATTGCGAGATATAAAGTCAGAATTGCGAGTTATAAAATTGCGAGTTATAAAGTCAGAATTGAGTGATAAAGTCAGAATTGCGAGTTATAAAGTCAGAATTGAGTGATAAAGTCAGAATTGCGAGTTATAAAGTCAGAATTACCTTTTTAATTTTTTTATTTAGTGACGGAAACAAGCTTCCATAGAAATTAGACCCTTCTCATTTTAAATTTGTAGTTAATTTGTTACTTTTTCTTGCCAAATTTTATATTCACAAGTGTAAGTTTTCAAAGAAAACTCCTCCTTTTTTATTTTTAAGAAAGATTATGATATATATTTAAACTCTTTGAAGAACTCTAAAAACCAAACATTTGATGGGCCCCATTGACTTCCATAGTATTTTTTTCCACACTGGGCTCCATCAACGGTTTGGTTACCAACATTCTTCAAAAGAAGATTTCATACAGGTTTGGAACAACTTGAGGATGAGCAAATGATGACTGAATTTTTGTTTTTGGGTGAACGATCCCTTTAAACTATTACCATATTAATTTATAGCTCCCTGAATAACACCACATCTAGTTTAACGATAGCGACACTTAAAGGAAACTCTAGCGCCCCCTTAAGACCTGAGTTTTGTTACTGCCACAGTATGTACTTTCTGGAATAATATGACCAAGTATTTGCATCTATATTTATGTACTTCTTGTGTTTTCAGTAGGCAGTGTACACTAATATCCTCTGATATTGGTGTGTATTTCAGGTGATCAGGAAGGGCTGGCTGACCATCAATAACATCGGCATCATGAAGGGCGGCGCTAAAGAGTACTGGTTTGTCCTGACGGCCGAATCACTGTCCTGGTACAAGGATGATGAGGTGAGATGTTTTGACATGTGAGATTGAGTTTTGTTTCAGTTTTGCTGTGTTTAGTATGTTTAACTGAAACACATTTTGGAGAAATCGGTGGTTACAGTGACTCTGCACAGGATATGAGTAAGATCCAGAAAATGACACACTTCAGATTAACCCTTTCACTGTCTCATTCTCAACATCTAATGTCAACATGGTCTCATGACCGCATCACAACTGATCGTTTACTTCAAAGTTAAAGCAACATCGCCTTGATTTACGTTGGAGAGCTGCCTCGAAACGTCCCGCGTGCTTCGCTCAAACACCGGCGCCATCGCGGCTGCTGCTCACCAATCATTATTCCCTTCAGCTTTAACGCCACACTTTTATGTGGAATTATTTATATCAGTTTTTTCCGCAATAGAAAAGAAATGATGTCAATTGGGTTATTTTTAAGCCGTCCCGTTTTGCCCGTTTCTGCTGACTTGACTCTCTTTTTCCCCTGGCGTGTTTTTGGCTGGAATATTTTCCAGCACTGGAAGGTTTTCCTGCTAAATGAAGCTTGCAGGACCTGCCGGCTCCCCGAGAGCTTTTCTCTGATTATGCCGCTGCAGCTTTCCACACATGCTCAGTCTCTCAGAGAGGAAAAGCAAAAAAAAAACCTTACAGGGTGATGCTGTTTCTTACATTTTAAGCTCAATCGTCAATCACGTTTCGATCGTCATGGATATTTATGAAGAAAAGGACTATTGAAAATAGAGTTAAAACAGTAAAAATTGTGAAATATTATTCCAATGTAAAACAGCTGTGTAATTTATTCCTATGAATTTTCAGCATCATTACTCCAGTCTTCAGTGTCACATGATCCTTCAGAAATCATTCTAATATGACGATTTGCTGCTCAAGAAACATTTCTGATTATTATCAGTGTTGAAAACCGTCATACATTTTATTTTTCAGGATTCTTTGATGAATAGAAAGTTCATAAGAACAGCATTTATTTGAAATAAAAATCTTTAACATTATAAATATCTTTACTGTCACTTATGATCAATTTAATGCGTTCTTGATGAATAATAGTATTCGTTTTTTAAATCTTACCCCAGACATTTGAATGGTAGTTTATCAGGTTTTCCCACAGCTTAATAGTTTTCAACATTGATAATAATCATAAATGTTTCTTGAGCAGCAAAATCATCATATCAGAAGGATCATGTGACACTGAAGACTGGAGTAATGATGCTGAAAATTCAGCTTTGATCACTGAATATAAATTATAGTTTACTATATATTCACATAGAAAACAGCTGTTTTAAATTGTAATAATATTTTACAATTTTAATAATATTTTTAAAATTTTACTGCATTTTATTTACAATATATTCACATAGAAAACAGCTATTTTAAATGGTTATAATATTTACTGTATTTTTGATCAAATAAATGAAGCCTTGGTAAGCAGAAGAGACTTCTTTAAACAAAACGGTAGCGTAAGCGTATGTATATTTATAGTGCATTCTGTTGACTTTAAAATGCTTTCTAGGTAGGTATCTCACTAGGGATCGAGTAAAGCTGGCACACACATGTGCATACCAGAGCCTGACCTGTCACACACACTCACACACACTCGCCAAGAGAGGGCTGCTCCTCATAAAACCATTGACTTTCAAAGAAATAGTGTGTGTGTGTGTGGTTAGCTGGTTTGGGTCAGTCTAACTAGGAGCATGTGGGGCAGAGACAGCGAGGGGGTCCACTTTCATCTGTTTGTGAACACAAAGTCTCCTTCACACACACTCTCTCTCTCATGTATTTATTTTATCGTGGGCTGGCGATGTCGGTTTCCCAGCACTCAGAGCCCCTAAACTAACACAGTCCGACTCAGAAGTAAAACACTCACTAATGAGCTCAGAAAGCAGCAGAAAACGCTTCCACGAGTGTGTCTGAACATGACGAGTCCTCAAACACACACACACGGCATGCATGTTATCTTCTCCTCTGGTGGCTGAGGTCGAGACCCTCATCACTCTCTGTCTAAATGATCAACAAGCGTCTCAGTGACATCACTTCCTGCAGATGAATTTCTATGTAGACGTGCTCAGCCTGATTTTTCACTCTTTGTCTTGTATACATCTGGTGTTTTTGGGGGAACAGGCAGCGCTGGTGATACTGGATCTGCTTCCTATTATCACACACACCAGTGACTCACGAAAGACATGAATGAAGAAAAGCCTGGAAGCAAATGAACCAGCAACCCTGCCGATGGCCTCAGTGGCCTGTCAATCAAAAGTCCACACACAGACACGCTCTAAATGAAGACATATCATAGATATTTAAAGCTGATTAGCCAAACCTAGTACTAAAATTTATTTATAAATCATTTTTACCTTAGTTTTTGGAGGTTGTGTCTTATTTTTCCCTCTTCTGAATACAATATGGTTCACAAACTATAGCTAAATAAAGTTAAATCAAGATGGAGGCGATTTTTTTATTTTTTGCTCTGTGCGCGCATGCGTCAGACGGTCGTTTTTAGCAGTTGCATTGCGTATTGTGTTGTTTTTCCAGCATTTGCAACCATGAGCGGCATGTTTTTAAGACGTGAAGTTGACGTTTGTGTGAAAACACACACAAAACACTTTTCCTACACTCAACAAGAAGGTTTCATATAGAAGCTTACCCAGGTAAAAATAAAGTCTACTTGAAAGCGCTAAAGAAATACAGAAGTACATTTGTAGCACATTCATATTTTTTGTGGTAAATAAAATTGTGAAAGTTATAAACTATAAATACACTAATTAAAAGTATATTTCTACTTCAGTGCACTTGAAAAAGTATACTAAATATCACAAATACTTAAATTGATTTTTAGTGCACTGAAATAAAGTATACTAGTTTTATTAAA